>PPHD01015822.1:1499-15887 GCA_002909625.1 Bambusicola thoracicus
AGCTGCAACATCCTAGGCTGCAGGAAGTGAGGATTTGCTCGAATGCAACAACCATGGGCAATCTTTCCCTTAAGTATTTACCAACTCTATCTGTACCTTAGCTCTCCAGTAAAACGGAGAGTTAAGCTAAAGCACAACTGCAATAATGAACTAATGAAGCACAGTTCCCTGGCTGATAGGTTTGAAATGAACAGACTCCTGCATATCTACCTGTGTTTAAATACAGTAACATCAACTATCTGCTCCAGTAGATGATGAAGAAAAAAGAGGATTCCTGTCCATGATACAGTAGAGAGCTCTGCTTTGGGGATGTCCCGCCTCTGGGTAAATGGATTTCACCAAACTCCTCAGTTCTCTCAGCTGTCTGAATTGGATCAGTAGTGACCAACTGAGGGCTGGGAAGCTAAAGGAGACTTAGATGACTGTCTCCATACAAAATAACACCTTTATTACACTCTGTAGCTCTGAGGTATGTGGAAATGCAGGAAGAAGAAATACTGAAATGAAACTCACTATAAATTTTTCATCATAAGTCAACTGACAGCTGCAAATTTCCAGGGATAAGTATTAGCGAATATGTACCGGCCGTTCACTTAAATATCTCATATTTGCTTCTGTGTTTCATCTTAGCTGGAGCTTAATGTTTTTTGAGAGGCTTCTCTTTTGTTCTGAAAGTACTTTCTGGATCAGATAATTTACCTAGGTACGCAGAGTACCTTTATGTTAGCCTCAATCATAAGAATACTGATTTCATTTAGAACAGTGAAACTTCTTTAAAAATTAAAACCAAGATCATTAAAAACTGTTTCATCTCTTCTTCCACCAAACTCTTTCCATTCAAAGAGCTCATGGAAAAGCTCACCCACTGTGTAGAAGAGTAAAAAGCACTCCTTTAATACAGCTGGCCTAAAAGTTCTGTTTTAAATACAAATACATATTTAAAGAAAGAGTATAATGTTATGGCACACTGCAATTAGGTGTTTCTTTTTCCAGTGTGGTTCTTTCAACAAGTTTCTACCTGCTTTTTCACAAGAAAGAACTAGGCTTTCAGAAGGAAAAGACAGTGAATGATGTGGCCATACCACCACCAGCCAAAGAACAAAAACCATCTCTAATCTGGGCAGCCAGAAGACTGTGTCCCTCATTCTGAAGGACCAGCTCCCAGCTCTGTAATCTTGCAAACTTCATAGATATATGTGTATTCATATGCCTGGCAACAAAATCCTGTGGGGGGAAAAAACAAAACAAAACAAACAAAACCCACACAACAAAAACCACATTCTCAGCCTGAACTATCTCATCTAATAACTAAACAGTTTAGGCTGAGAGCGTGTTTTAGGAAGGGTTACTTCAGACGAGACTAGTCTGGTTGAATACTTCCACTGCACAAACGTTATCTGACCTTGTCTGAAAACACCATTGGTACTGGCTTTGAAACTTCATGACCCTTTGAATCTTCACTGTTACGAGTCAAAACCATGATGTAACCTGAGCAGCTGGGCTATTCACTCCAAAACACACTGCTTATGTGAACCACATTGCCCATGCAGTTTTGCCAAATTTTAGAAGGCATTTATGTATTCAAATCCATCAGACATCATCTATGCTTAAAATGGTATAAGTAGATAACTACCTTCAGTATGAATAAAAAATGGCAAATACAGTGCAAAACCATATATGCCACAGTTTTGATGGCATGACAAACTATTTATTTTAGAAACATTTCTGTTTTGCCTTTGAAGCAACTGTCATGAAATACTCATACCAAAACTGCGTGGGTTTTTTTTTTCCTGTTTAGAGATACATGGAGTTTTAAGATAGGCGAAGTACAGTTTTACATTATCACATATCAGACCTGTCTCTGAAGTCAGTGAGACACACCAGTGGGACAGAAAAGCACCTAACATGGCTCCCAGCTGGTAAGAGTCAAGTTAAGGAGAAAGCTATTCAGAGAACGGGGTAGCTCAGGTTCAAGCATATGGTTAATTGTTGCCAGGAAAGAAAAGTCAGCCAACATCATACACTTGATTTCACATTTACTAAGACAGGAGTCCCCATACTATGCAAAACTGGTTGCAGTTCAACAGAGAGGTCCAAGGACCATGATGAAGCTACACAGATAAAGATGGAAAACTTTTATCCCCCCAAAAATCTATTTACCTTTCCAAGAATTTTAAGTAGGCCAAAATATAAAAATTGACTTTGCTTGTGCTATAGTATTTCTTTCCATTATGAGGAAGTCACCTCTTTCTTGATAATACATAGTATATCGAGTGCCAATGCATTCTACTCTTCTGAAGAAAAGTACCCAGAAATTTTGATACAATGCTTACAAACAGACTGTCAAGAAAATAACTCGCCAACAAAAAACTATACTACAACAACAACAAAAACCTGAACAGCATAACCTTCATACATTTTTTTTGAGCAGTGGCTGATATCTGTACTACATACAAAATGATCAGATGGAGCATCTGAGTACTTTTTTCATATGGACTTTTGGATGTTATTTCTGCTTTTTTTGTTGTTGTTTCCCACCCCACACCCACCCACAGTGCAGTTAATTCATTAAAACAAACACATGGACAACTATCCTCCAATAGTATTTGGGACACTGAGGGAATATGATAATTCTGATGAAAATTAATTGAAGTTGAAGCTATTAACACACATTTGGATTGACTTTTCTTATCTTAGACCACAGCTTCTTGAGCACATTAATTACATAGTTGATCTTCCTGGGTACAGGAGGGAACATTGTTGTTTATTCCACACTATTTACCTTGTACACTGTCCATTCAGGAATGTATCATCAAATGTTAATTATCAAGAAAGGAAAAGCCAGCTATGCTCAAGTGAGGTCATATTTTCAAATGCAATATATGTCCCATTTATTCAACTAGAGAAATTACTTTAGAAATATGAAGGCAACCAAATGCAAGACTGACAAAGATTAGGAAACATAACAATTGAGTTACACTGTAACAACAACAAATCCTTCTATAAAATATAGAACTAATTACAACACACACAGATCATGAATAGACTAGATTTATGAGGGAAACTGCATCTCAATGGGAAAAAGCAAGCAAGCAGCACAGTAACATAAAAAGCAGGTTCTCAAACATTGTTCTTTAGAGAGTTGGGGAACACTAACTGAAAAAAAACAATCACATATCTTGGAAATCCTAGTGGATGTCATCGCTTTGATTTCATCTGTGTATATGTGACCAACACATGTTTCATGGCTATACAGCAGAACTGTTTAAAATCATGATGCTCACCTTGTTGGAAAAAACAACAAACAACAAATCATAAAAGACTGGCCTGGCAAAACAGGCTAACATTGAAGAATATCAGTACAGAAGTAGGACATAATACTGATAAAAGTATTGAGTATAAAATATGAAAGAAATGCCCACTTTTTAAAAACAGAATATCATTAAATATGCTTCTACTTGATTACCCTTACAAGTAAATAGGTAGTAACAGTCAATCTTACTAAAATTGCTGTCAGTGTCTCCAAATTATCTGTCTCATATTTCTCCCTGATTGCCCCAAAATGTTTTTAAGTGCTTGTGCTGTAGATGTACTTCTCTTGTACATCTAGAGCTACCTCTCACCTACATCTTAAAATTCAATTTAATTGATACTCAGGTTAAAATATTCCACAGACAGTAACACAGAAATCAACACAATAAAATAAATGCATTTGTATTCTGTTAATCAAACTGGGTAGGAACCATAGAAATTCTATCAATTCATAGTATTGTCTCCCACTTTATTTAGGTTATATTGCAATATTTTAGAGATTCCATTTATTGCTTTTTATCTTTGTTACATGCTACTACTTTTATGTAATCTACAATTAGTTGTAAGTTGTTATGTTTACTGATAGTCCTTTTTGTTTAATTTTATTTGTTCTAGAACTACAGACAAGTAGGAATCTAGATTCAAAGAAAGAACCTAACACAAAAACAGCTCTCTTCAGCTTAAGAATTAAGAAATATATCTCAAGAGAAGGAAAGTAATGATTTTTACTACATTTTCCACCAAGAGCACTTGTTTTATACACATTAAACACAGTGTAACTACCAAGCTATTTATCCTTTAAAACATTTAACAGAAAATGTTACATTTATCAACTCCCTATTCCTTCTTCAGTCTACTTCGAAAAATCCCCAAAAGAGAAAGCAACTTTTAAAGTATAAGGTAAATTGAATGGAGGAGGTTTACATGAGTCCGAACTTAGTACAAATAGTTTATATGGCTGAAAATACTATTTTCTGCTCCTGAAACACACTTTTTCATCTGAAAGACAATACAATGAATTTTTCTTTCAAACATCATGTTTCCAGAGGTTTCTTAGAAGACAGAATGGTTTAATTTAAAGACCCTGGCCAGCAGCAAGTGACCTCACACTGCTAGGATCATCAGTAGTGTGACATTATGCTCAGTTAAATTCCCACAAGCTACTCGTGAATCTAAACAGCCGAGTGATGGTAGTAAACATCTATCATATATGTGGTCATTTTCTCTCTACAGAAAAAATGTTCTGAAAGTATTTGTCAGCTAAACTATATGAAAATAATAATTAAAAAAGAAATAGAGATAAACAGTTGATTTTCAGTTAGGTTCAAAACCAATTTAATATATATCAACTTCTGAATGAGGGCTGTCATAGGCTACTAAAGCATAGCTTCTTGCCTCCATTTTATTTCCAGAATGGAAAACCTTTTTTGTGTGTGTGTCTGTGATAGCGCAGGGAACTCTGGGCCACACATTCAGGTCCATTCATCAGCTTTCTTTTTGTAAGTTTTATGTGCTGTAAGAAGAGAAATGTAGCAAGCTTCTAAAGCACATAGGCCAACTGATTATTTACAACAGAGAACAAGTGCATAGCAGTAGCTTTCCACTGTATTAAGAGGACTATTTAATCAGAAATACTGAACAGAAACATGGAGCAAGAAGAATGAGGATAAAATACTTCCCAAGTTAATTCTTGATTAACTGAAGCTGTTAAATAAATTGCCAAAATTAGGAATACAGGGGAAAAAAAGCCTTCTTGGCAAGTGAATGATCACCAAAATTCTGCAGATCTAGGAAGGAAAATGTCCCTCTCCATTCCCCTAACCAGGAGGACTGATAAGCTTCTCTAGTTTACATCAGTAATAAGTTATATCCTTGCTAAATTATCCAGAGTTTAATCACAAGTCTCTTTCACCTCTTCTTCAATACCAGAAGTTAAATTTCTTTCTGTTATAACCCCAGCAATTCTATCAGTTCTAGTCCAGAGTTCAAAAATGCTTTATACCCTTAGTGCGACTTCTAGCTCCGCTGAAGTCTGTGGGACATGGAGGCCAAGATTTTGCCTTATGAGTAACTTCTGAAGTCAATGAAACTTTGTTGAACATATTGCTCAGGAAAGCTTTACTTCAGAAATGACTTGCTGATATGCACTTTGTAAGCACAACTAAAGTAGATAATACTCACGTTACAGAAGCAGCCCATAATAATCACGTTACCTTTTGCTAGTATGATTTATACCAGCTCATAGAATTAAATAATAATAATAATAAAAACAATCTTTAAGAAAAAACATTTTTGGCAGTAGAAATACAATGTGTTAAGGCTGCTACCAGTTCTAATAAATAAACAAATCACAACAAAGCCCACTCAATTCAAGAAACTTTTTTAACATAATCTGGCCGGGCTTGACTGAGTTCCCTTTGGAAGCAGACTTGAGGTGACATTGGAGCCCCATTGCTGTCTATCTCTAATTTCCTACCTGAAACTATCATTTGAACAGTATCTCCTGAAGCAGAGTGTGAGCTTTACTGATCAAGTCACAGTATTAAAAAAAAAAAAAAAAAAAAAAAATGTTGAGGTTGGTACCTCCAGTAAGTTCCATGGGGACCTCCAAATGACAACAATACAGTCTGCCTTAGATCTGCATAGCACTCAAAAGGGTGCTCAGTAATAAATAAAATTCATAACTGAATATTTTAAAACAACGAGAAGAAAACTGTCTGGAACAGCAGTTATAGACTTCTGCCTGGCTAGAAGTCATTGCTGCCATTTATTGTTAAGGTATGAGACAAGTTATCTTTGTTTCTATTTGCTTCTATTTATTCCCTGGTTTCCCTTTTCACATCCTTCAGTGGCTTCCGGTAGGAAATTTGTAATAACATACCTATAGCTTATGTACATACATCTCTTTACCTTGTCTCATATATACACACTGCAACAAAGCAAAGCTTATTAATATCATCAGTTTTAGGTGGTGACTCAAAGATCCTTGACAACACAGTATTAAGCCACGATACTCTTCATCATACAGAGACATTATCAGCCAGATGACAGTGGTTATCCCACTATGTCTGATCCATGTCCGTGTTTCTCTTTTGAAAACTACAGTTCATAAGTGTTCAAGCCTTCCCTATAAATTCACCTGATATATTTACAGTTTCCTAGTTAATATAGGTATGCTTTCATATAATAGAAGATTTAGTGTAATTTGCAGCCGTTAATAAATGGAAAGCATCTATTTTCAGATACTGGACTACCTTTGTAAACATTTTCAAGGAGCTACCCTTCCATCACCCTGGCACACCACAACAGATATGATTCTGATAACTACGTTATCTCAAACAAGCAATAATGAAGAAAACAAAGTGTCCAAACCAAGACAGAAGTAGAAAAGCATATATTAACAAAGGGGATGGAGGCTACTCACCTCTGCCTCTGCTGCCCGCTTATGCCTTGCAATATGTTCTATGGAAGACTCTGTAGAAGGAAAAAAAAGATGGAAAAATAAATGACTAAGACATCGCAAAATAAATAAATAAATAGATAGATAAATAAATAAAAAGCTAGATAAGAACATTTCAGATACATCTGAATATACATTTAAGATTTGTTCACATGGATAACAGCACCATTCTGAAAAATGCTTGGAAAAATTACAACTGCTTGGAACCAATCCCTGTCTGAATTTATGTATTGAATACTGCATTTCCAGCTGTGTGTGACAATAATTGCAACCATATATTTTGTGGCATCCTACAGCCACACACAGAACACAAACCTCATGGTGGGGTGAAGAGCCAATACCTACATACCTAAGGTAGAGGGTATGGGACACTGAAAGGCCATCGCCTTCTACACACCACTTCTATTTTTGAGGCTTACTTAAATAGGCCACACCTCTGACTTAAAAGTCTTTTTGGCAAAAATCCTTCACCCTCTATGCACTAAACCATGAAAATTTCAGCTTCAGAAGAGAAATGAGAAGAGATGATGCAGCTTGCTTCAAGAAAAGCACATTTTTGCAACACAATTAATAACTTCTTAAAATAAAAACAGAAGTCAAAGTCCCATACGTATTCAAGAATACCTCAGTGAAAGAAAACTGCATTCAAGCGTTGCTTTTTACACTCAAAGGTTTTCAGGCCTTTTTAACATTTTGCATGGCATGCGTACATGTATAGGAGACATACAGTTAGGAAAGCTCTCTACTTTTTAAGAAAACACAGTTACTGGAAACTAATATTACATACAAGAGGCAGGTCAGCTCTACTGAGAGCGGGCTTCCCTGCAGGAGGGAAGAGGGAACACTGGGGAGAACTGTGGGAACAGACTGGAGACAAGGGGCTGCAAAGGGTGATTCCTGTTTCTCAGGGCCTTGTGACAGCAAGCTGTACCTGGAGTTGTACCTGAAGCTAGAAAACAGGAGCACCCCAGGACAGGTCGGGGCCCACACAGGAGGGTCACCAGCAGGCTCTGACAGGATAAAGCTATATGCCATTCTCTCTGAGGTACTGGAGACCCACCTCTGCCTCAGCAGCTAGGAAGCTTGAACTCCCCCTTGTCCTGCAAAGCTCAAAGTAGCACTCATGTACCCAGATCAGGACCTCAGGACCTGCCTCAACTCGGACACTTCTCCTTTGAAGGCTGCCTGCTCACAGGCTCCCAGCCCCATCAGAGGCCTCGAGCCTCAGTACTACCTATCTGGGTTAGTCTGCTCCCCAGCAGCAGCTGCTTTCAGTGATCCCATGAAAACAAGCCTGTGAACACAGTGTCTATCGCTCAACTTCCCCTCAGCTCTGCCAGCCCACAGACACTGGGCCTGCCTGGTCATAAGAGCAGGCCAGAGGTACTTCCGGGGCAGGCAGCTGCCTGAGCAGCCCGATATGAGGAGTAACAAAGGTTAGGAGCACCACAGCTAGCACAAACAACTTGTAAACACTGAAGTGGAATCCACCTGTCAATTTTGGCTAGAGCGAATGTAACCATGTTATATTTTAAAAAGACACTGACTTCAAGTTGTTTATACATTCTTATTCATCAGCAAAAAAGACATACTACCACACTGATTATATGCTTTTATACCTGAAAATGCCTATTTCACCTTATGAATTACATTTTGTATTAGTTGTTCTGGTACTATGAAGGTTTGACTTCAGCAGAGAATATTCTTTTTCTTCCGAACTTCTTAAATTTAACATTTGTTCAAAAATCACCATCAGCAAAAAGATTTTACAAATTAAAATTCTGGACACATCTTAAACCTACTGTAGAACTAGAACAAATTTTGGACCTGGAAAATACAGCAAATTTCCTCGTACTGAACAACTAGAGATTAAACATTAAGATCCTGTTGCCTCTTGCAACTTATATAAATCTAACATCCATAGATTCTGGTATGTAACACAGATCTGCTCCTGTCTGATTGCTGTCCAGACCCTGTCTTTTGTTGTACTTGGAATCTGGAAGATGCCAAAATACACAAGGGAGTGGCTGCCTGGAGAAGCCACTGCACTTTCAGCTTCTCCTGAACCGCTTCAGGTTAAGCACAGATTAACTAACAGATTCCCAGCTCCATCCTGTTGCTCTCACCTCCACCTCTGAATAAGGAAACCAAGCCTTCCTTCACTTGTCAGGGTGAACAGGCTCCTTGCTCCACAAATGTTATATCAGCAGAGGTCACACAGCAGGAAAAACATGAATCACAAAATTGTAGGGTTTGGAAAGGACCTCTGGAGATCATGTAGTTCAACCCCTTGATAAAGCAAGTTCCCTACAGTAGGTTGCACAGGAAAGCATCTAGACAGCTCTTGAGTATCTCCAGAGAAGGAGACGCTGGGCAGCCTGTTCCAGTGCTCCACCATTCCCAGAGTAAAGAAGTTTTCTCATGTTCAGATGAATTTCTTATGTTCCAGTTTCTGTTCATTGCCCCTTGTCGTGTCACTGGGCACCACTGAAAAAGGCCTGGCCCCATCCACTTGACTCCTACCCGTTAGATATTTATAAGCATTAGTAAGACTCCCCTTGTCTTCTCCAGGATGAACAGTTCCAGGTCTCTCAGCATTTTCTTATACAGGATATGTTTCAGGCAGGCCCCAGTCATCTTTATAGCCCTATGCTGAACTCTCTCTAGATTTTCTCTGTCCTTCTCAAACTGAGGAGCCAAGAAGTGGGAAGCAAGATTTTCACTTCTTTATTTCCACAAGTGAAGTCACTGATAAAGCGGAGGAAGATGGTCAGACATTTGCATGACATACAGCTTGGTATATAATTAGCAAAGTGAGAGAAAGCATTCAAAACTAAACGTACTCAAATCATCTCAGCAACATCCAGCAAAAGGTACGCAGAACAAGGCCTGGCCTTCTTTTCAACCTAGATAATTCAGGTTTCCAACATTTCTAGAAGTGCAAATTTCTCTTGACAGCCATAAATTCACCTTAAGAGTGATGGAAACTAAAGAAACATAGTTTGTCACTCTGCAGGGTTTTATTTCACTTGATAATGCATTGATACATATATAAACACAAGAATGAAAAGCATATTTTGACATTTAAAGCCATCCTAGTTGGCTGTCTGGAGACATGGGAATGCTGCAAATTTTTAAAATAACAGCAACTTCTAATTAAGAAACGAAACAGGATTCTTACTGAATTAGAACATGCATAGCTTCTCTCACACAACCAGAAAAATGAGAAACTATTGGCTAGCACTCATTTTTTTCTGGCCAGTCACTTCCCCAAAGAAGCAGTTGTGACTGATGCCACTTTACTCTGAGTGTAGACTTTTCTTCTCCACAGCAACAGTCTAGTACAGAGGCTAAGTTTAACGGTGCAGTCCTTGCCCCCCAGTCAGCCTGGTTGTTATGGCCAAGGCCTAGTGCATAAAATGAGGTGCTAAAGACCTTGTCCTTGAGACTAATAACAATCAAGGTTTCACCATCAGTGCTCAGACACACGATAACAGACACTTGGTTCAATATAACAAATTTTAAGTTGTATGACTATGAGTCATCTTACCCCATAAAAAGCAAGCATCCTAGGAAGCCCTTTGAGTCTTCTTGCAAGCAGCTAGTGGCACAACAGAATCTCTCCTTGAGTAGGGGCACTTCTCAAGGTGTGCAGAGATTCACTCAGGACATGGTGCTGACTTGCTGACAGACCCTCAATGAGGGATTTATTTTTTCTAAGCTATACTAGCTTCACTAAGATTTGATCTTAGAATCATTATGCACCTCCAACCCTCTATATAGCAAATAGTCAAGGATATCTAGCCATTTCAAAACTTGTTAAGTCACAATGTTCAAATTACCAACTTATATCTGATTATATCCATAAATATATCCTTCTGCCTTCCTCTTACGAAGGAAATGTACAGTGCTTTATTCTCCTTCTGCAACACTAAAGTACCAGACTGAGATCTGGATGGTTATGATTCAAATCTTGGCTCTGAAAACAGCCACTTCTCTAGCTTCAGGTGAATCATTTAACTGGTACTCTTCTCTGTCTCTGAACAAATCTGTATAGTCAACATAATCCTATTTACTTCCAGCTGTGCTTTACAAGTAGGGTTGGATAACATGGATACCAGAAATAATCTAGGGCCGCGTAAAGTTCTTTGGAATTTAAGTTCACTGTGCACAAAGAGTAATAGACATTACTGAAGCTGTCTGAGCTTTTGAAGGCTTCTAGTGATGCTCATGCCTATGGTCTGCTAAGGTGATCATCATAAAAGGATAGCTGGAAGCTTCAGTGTTATGAGCACTCATGTCAAGGACCTTACCAAATATGTATTAAAAGCTCTGTAGGAGGAAGTTGTGAACCTTTCTTCCAAGGCATATTCTACAAGAACATGGCAATATAAGGACATCTTAACAGTATATGGGTATCTTGACCATAAGATGTATTTGACATAACAAGTTTCCAAGATGTACTGTACAAATACAATGGCTAAGGAAAATACCTAAATATGATCAAAGAGGCCAGATCAAACACCAGGGTTGTCCTGAAGGACACAAAGAAATCAACAGCAGCAGAAGAGAGCCAAGTCTTCTGTCAAGGAAGCAGTTCTGAGAAAACTGCATGAAATAAAACAAAAACACTATGAAGAAAAATGTAAGTGGATGACCACTGCCACATTTTGCCTATGTTTGTTTTCTTGTGGCTCTCATAATCACTCTTTCTCATAATTCGTCCTTTCTCATCTATGAGAGAGACATTTCCTTCCCGGCTCACCATTCTGAAAACCAGTGGTCATTGCGATGCACAGTTTGATTCCAAAAGGGAAACCAGTGTCATCTTTTAGACCCTAGAATATGTCAAGATCTAGAAGAACAAGGAGCAACTACATTCACACCAAGAATGTAATCACCTACGTTGATTTCCTCATATGAGGAAAATATACTTTTAGCAGAATAATTCCAAGAGCTTTTAGATATCGGCAACTCATCTATGATGTCCAAAGTTCTTCTCATACAGATTTCTATGTTTTCTGAATGTAAGACATTTATGAATACTTTTACTTTGCACCGTTTTACAAAAGATGAGTCTGAGTTTCACTGTACAAGACAGGCAAAGAAATTAGGGTTTTAAATACTTGCTTCACTACTTAATATAAGCTGACTCCTGAATGAAGTGGTTCATAAAACTTAGGATCCTGGCAGAACTCCCATAAAGGAATTAAATAGCATTATGGTAAATTCAGCTGCCTCTTGTTCCACTATTTGTCTACTATACTGTTGTCCTAAATCCCTGTTCCTTCACTGTCGCTGCTGTGCTGCACTTTAGCACCTTAAGCCCATGTAGTCATGTTATAAACTGGGTCACATAATGATCAAAAGATCTCCCTTCTTTCAGGGGAGGTGAGGTCCTGCACCTGGGCTGGGGCAGTCCCAAACACAGATACAAGTTGGGCGGAGAATGGCTTGAGAGAAGGTGGATGGTCAACAGTATCCTGGGTTGCATCAAGAGAAGCATAACCAGCAGATTGAGGGAGGTGATTCTGTCCCTGTACTCTGCTCTTGTGAGACCCGACCTGGACTACCATGCCCAGTTCTATGGCCTCCAACACAGGAAGGACATGGACCTTCTGGAGCGGGTCCACAGGAGGGCCACAAAGAGGATCAGAGAGCGAGAGCACCTCCCCTACAGGGCAGGTTGAGAGAGTTACGGCTCTTCAGCCTGGAGAACAGAAGGCTCTGAGAAAACTTTATAGTGGCCTTCCACTACCTAAAGGGGGTCTACAGGAAAGCTTGAGAGGGACATTTATAAGGGCAGGTAGCGACAGGACAAAGGGAAGTGGCTTTAAACTGGAAGAGGGTAGATTTAGATTAGATAGTACGAAGACAGTGGAACAGATTGCCCAGAGAGATAATGGATTCCAATCCCCCACCTCCCCTGAACCATTCAAAGCCAGGTTGGATGGGGGTTAGAACTAGATGATCTTAAAGTCCCCTTCCAATCTAAACCATTCTACAATTCTGTATTTTCTTCTTTGTTTTTGAATCTCCATCATTTTGATGTTCTAGTTTCATGGTGCCTCACTAACAGTCATCCTAATAAAGATGGTGGGGCAGCAAACAGAAGCATAGAGCTGATAAGTGCTCAGGCTGGTTCCTTTGTTGATACCAGTATTTCTCACAGCTTTTCAGAGTCATCTGAAGCCACTTGGACACAAGCGACAATTTCATAAATCAGAAGCCACCATCTAATCCACAGGCAAAAATGTCACTCTATGGAAACCATACTTTTTCAGGAAAGACGACTGCATCTCAAGAAGATAAAGCTCAGACAAGGCCCATACAATGTCAGCATGCCAAGAAGTCTCTGCTTGTCTCTCTTTAAGCCAACAGCAAGTAACAAATCTCTTTTGTCAGCCTTGGGTTGTCTCATTACAAATTAGCTCTCAAGAAGAGAGAAGCAAGAGAAAACATCGATGGAGGGATGGGGTGGATTTGTTTGTACAATGGCTTTTATTCCACACAGCAATATGAAAATGCAAGATAAGGGTGTCTATTACCCAGAGGCTATAGAGTTTGTACTCTGAGCACAGGCGCAAATCACATTAATGCAAACAGGTGCTGAGTACTCTCAGCCAGAGGAGAACACGGTTGCTGCATTTTCAGTGCGGTACATGTAGGCAGTAAGCACTTGCTATCTTCTTCACTTTTGACAACTTCAGGGCAGTCTATTACTGCATACACTTGGAGGAAACCAAACGGATCAGAAACAAATGAGTTAATTAGCTGAAGCCACTCACAACACCATTCAACAAGTCCTAACGTGTATCAGTATTAATGCAATGCCTCAGTTGGACCACCAGAACACAGCAAGCCAAATATATGGAGGTGATGACATTTTTGGTTAAACCTCTGTAAAACTTTATTTTAAAAAGAGAACAGCAGCAAAAGAAACAATGTAATGTGCACCAGTGATACTGCACAAGGGAGGGGGAAAGTGGCTAAGTTGCCCTTCGTTGCCAGGGCAACTGATTTGTGGACTCAGTTGCCCTGGCAAAGCCCACAAACCATCAAGCTCTCTTGTGAGAGATGCTCATTGCTGCAGGGTTTCTCCCTTTCTTGATGTCTCCCTGGCAAAGGAAAGGCTCCTTATACCTTGGGATTGACTGCTCTGCTGCTGGCTGGGCCAGCTCCAAAGCATCTGCTCTTGACAACTTCTAGTACTAGTTCTATGTACTAGTATTTGTCACTGTTTCTATCGCACTCTCCTCTGGGATGTCCCTTTTCCACCAAATATTTATTTAGGGCTGCAGTTAGATCACAGCTATTTGGTGTTTCTATTTATTAGCTTACTCTAACTCACATTTTGCCAAATCCTGTATTTTCTGATTAGAGCATAAATGTCCTGTTCTTAAGGACTATATCCCTTATAAATCAGTTTCTGGATGCTAGCTTAAAATATATATTTTTAACATACATGTCCCAGTTTCCTCTATTACTGGCTATCTCATTGATTAATAAAGATATGTGATCCAAACTCCTGTTCAGCCTTACAGCAGCGAGCCAAGCCTGGGCATGAAAAAGTTTTGTACCTGCTCATTATTGAGATTTAAGATAAATAAAACATA
>PPHD01015824.1:0-15884 GCA_002909625.1 Bambusicola thoracicus
CTATATATTTAAATAAGCCTCTGACAGAGGCTTAACAGAAGGCTATCAATTGTGACAAATTTCACAAAGCAATTCTTGATATGTGTTTATGCCTTTTTGTGATTTTAGTAGTTATTGAGTGACTAACAGCAAAGGCTTTATTTGATAAATTCAGCATCTTTATTGTTTGTAGAATGTTATGTGGAAAATCAGGTTTAAAATAATAATCAATTATCCAGGTTTTTCAGTAATCACTTTTTTGAACCATTTACCTCCATAATCATTTGTGAAACAGCTGTGTTTTGTAGTTATAGCTACTCAGATCACTCAAATGGGATCATTTCTATTTGTTGTTTGAATGGGCATGTGAATACCGCTGGCAAGAACTCTTGCATGTGCAGATGCAAAATATATTCCTGTGCTCTGTGAGTATGAAGTTTCAAAGTTTGCTTTTTCATAAACACTTATTTCAACAGGTAAAATATACTGAAGCTTCCATAGGAAATGAATCTGAAAAAGATAAATATCACCTACTAAAAAAGCTTTAGAAAATTCATCATCAAATATTTGTTGCAACGTTTTACCTCATTTGTTTTTCCACTACATAGCTTGTTCTATATTATCTAGTTTCAGCCATCTGAACAAGATCTATATGCAATATGCTCAGCCAACACAGGGAGCCTTTCCCCTTGACTCAGATGACTCAGGTCACCTGAGGTCTGAGCTGCCATCATGAACTACCTCTTCCCACAGTCTGAGCCTATAGGGAGCCAAGGCACAATTAGGTCTCATGATGAGGTGTAGATGGATGCCTAAAGTGAGTTTGCCTGGCTTTAAACCATGGTCTGACCAAATGCATAAACTTTCTTCTACTTCATTCCTTGTCTAACGATTGTAGGTGTTATCCTCTGAGTTTATCTGACACTCTGAAAGAAATATTCTTGGAGGGGAATCGAGATCCAGACTATCTTAGAAAGGTGACCAGGCCAAAGGTGACTTTGTCCTGTGTTCCTTCTTCATGTGATCAAGTGATACTGCCATATATTCATAATATAACAAAAGTGTGCACACTTTTTCTGAAGTCCAGGAAGACTCCCCCCCCCAGAAATAAAAAAGAAGAAGTAGACAGAGCTATATTTAAAGCAAGAAATGTGAGAGGAAGTAAACTTTGGAATGGCTAACAGAAGTAAGGCATCTCAAGTGCCTCATGTGCTTTTAATATCCATTGGGAAAACCATAACACAAAACACAAAAAGTGTAATAACTTTAGAGTAGACAGCATGAATGCTTGTCCCATTTTATTCTTCTCTAGGGCATCCTCTTTTAGCCATGATCAGAGAGAGGATGTTGGGCTATTTTTGTCTGAGCTGGTAGAATCTCCCTTATGTTCTTCTTAAGTGAAGAATGGAATGGAAAGGGAAGGAGGAATGAATTTAAACTAAAAGAGCCTAGATTTAGGTTAGATGTTAGGAAGAAATTTTTTGCTCAGAAGGTGGTGAGGTGCTAGAACAGGTTGCCCAGGGAGTGTGAGGATGCCCCATCTCTGGAAGCATTCAAGGCCAGGTTGGATGGGATCACTGGTAGCCTGATCTGGTGGGGGACAACCCAGCCCATGACAGGGGATTTGGAACTAGGTGATCTTTAATGTCCCTTCTAAAGTAAGCCATTCTATGATTAATGACACACAACTCAGAGAGAGACAAGTAGTAAACAGAATACCTAAGACTAAGGAGACTTCCAATCATCTGAAAATAAAAAATGGAAATAGCAAGACAGTTCAATTCATAAATGCAATATATGTTTGTGGAATCAAAGCAAAGATGTACAAAATGTGTTACAATTAGCAATGGGCAGAAAAAAAAAGAAGAAAAGATTATCTAAGTACTTTAGAAACAAAATAAAGTGAGAGGAACTGTGGATCCATATAGGCTTAAAAGGAAAATAAGGAATGCAGTGAGTGACAAAGACATAGTCTTTTTCTTGATTTCCACAAACAGATTTAATTGTCACATAATCCTTATCATAATTAACTTAGTCAAAGACACAGTGATCCAAAATAAGAATGCTATTTAAGTTATTTCGGTACATTATGTGTTCTAGGAAGTGGTGCTTGGTGAAATCCTGGTAGACTCCTTAAGGAATTAATTCTTGTTCAGAATTTCTGAAAACTTAGGGAAGGTGCTAGAGTAGTGGATATGCGAAAATTAAGCACCAATCTTTAAAAAGGCGATGATGGAAGATATGACAATTCATATTTTAGAAACCTAGATATTTTTAGAAATACTGGAACAGATGATGAAACAACTAACTTTGAAGCATTCAGGAAATAGAAGGATGCTGAGAAATAACTAACTCATTTCTCAAGACCAAATCTCACTAATTTAAGATAATTTCCCCCTTGGACAGAGTAACTGGCCTAGTATATAAGGAAGAATAATGGGATAAACTTCAAGGAGGTTTTTGGTACTAGTCTATATGATAATTGGTGAAAATTGTCCAGCCATAAACTGTGTATATAACATTGAAAAAATACTCACATAACATTTGTAATTATTTACTAAATAGTAATATCAAGTAATGCTTTATTTATGTCATTGTTATTCCCTATGGTTATTTGTGTTTTGGATACTTCAGTAACATGCTTAAATTTAAAGATGACTCCAAACTGGAAGAGCTTGAACTAAAGACACACAGAAAGCTCTTCTCTGTGAAAAGAGCAAATTCGAGAGATAACTGTTTAAATACTCTTGAAAAAGAGAGGATCAGGCACTCTGCTTAGAATAGATCATAATGTATGTATATGATGATATACTCTTTTTCAGAAGGGCAGAAAGGATGACCTAGGGAACTACCGACCTGTCAGCCTCACCTCTGTGCTGGACAAGATCATGGAAAAACATCCCCCCAGGAGCTAGGCTTAGGCACATGGAAGAGAGAGAGGTGATGCAAGACAACCAGCATGGTTTCACCATGGACAACCTAGTGGGCTTCTATGATGGTGTAAATGCATCAGTGGACAAGGGAAAATAATTTGATGTTGTTTATCCAGAATTCAGCTAAGTCTTTGATACGGTCCCCCAAAATCCCCTTCTCTCCAAATTGTAGAGATATGGTCTTGATAGATGGACTGTTCAATGGACAAGGAACTGGTTGCAAGATTGCACCCAGAGATTGGTTGTCAATGGCTCAATGTTAGGATGGACATCAGTGATGAGTGGTGTCTCTCGGGTCAGTACTGGGACCAGTGCTGTTTAATGTCTTCATCAATGATGCCAACAGTGGGATTGAGTGCACTCTCAGCAAGTTTGTAGATGACACCAAGCTGTATGGTACAACTTACATGCCCAAGGAATAAGATGCCATCCAAAGAGACCTAGACAGGCTAAAGCAGTGGGCCCAGGAGAACCTCATGAGATTCAATAAATTCAAATGCAAGGTCTTGTCCTGCATCACAGCAACCATTTGTATAATTATCAGATGGGGAATGAAAGGATACAGCACAGCCTTGCCATAAAGGACTTGGAGGTACTGGTGAATATGAACCAGCAATGTGCCTTCACAGCCCAGAAAGCCAACTGTATTCTGGACCACATCAAAAGAAATGTGGCCAGCAGGGCGACGGAGGTGATCCTGCCCCTCTACTCTGCAACAAGGAGTACTGTGTCCAGATGTAGAGTCTTCTGTATAGGAGAGACATGGACTTGTTAGAGTGAGTCCAGAGGAGGGCCACAAAATAATCCAAGGGATGGAACACCTCCCATACAAGGACAGGGTGAGAAAGCTGGGGCTGTTCATCCTGGGGAGGGGAAATCTTTGGGAAGACCTGACAGCCGCCTTTTAGTATCTAAATGAGGGCTATAAGAAATAAAAGGGAGAAACTCTTTTTCAGGATCTGCTATGATGGGACAGGGGCAAGTGGTTTCAAACTAAAAGAGGAGATATTTATGTTGGCTATAAGGAAGACATTTTGTCTGATAACAGTGGTGAGGCACTGGAACAGGTTGTCCACAGGGATAGTGAATGTACTGTCCTTGGAGACATTCAAGGTCAGGATAGACCAGGCTCTGAGCAACCTGAACTAACTATAGATCCCCTTCATTGCAAGGGATTGGACTAGATGACCTTTAAGGGTCCCTTCTAACTCAAATGATTCTATAATATCCCGAGCTGGAAGAGACCCACAAGAATCAGTGTGTTTAGCTCTTGAGTCTACACAAGACTACTCAAAAATTCAAGTGTTGTCCAAATGCTTTTTGAACCCTGTCAAGTTTGGTGCTGTGAACATTGCCCTGAGGAGCCTGTTCCAGGACCCAACCACCCACTCTGTAAAGAAACCCTGACACAGTTCTATCCCATTCCCTCAGGTCCCGTCTCTGCCACCAGGGAGCAGAGATCAGTGTTGCCCCTCCACTCTCCTCATGAGGTAACTGTAGTCCTCTATGAGGCCTCCTCTCAGTATTCTGTTCCAATATTTTGGAAATGTATGTGTTTGGTTTTTTTTTTCCTCCCTGTAATTCTCAATTACCACAACATTTTACATTGTTGATGTAATTCTGGCCTATGAGAGAAATGGATTTCTTTCTTTTAAAAATACTTTTAAATCA
The DNA here is from genome assembly GCA_002909625.1 of Bambusicola thoracicus. NCBI lineage: Eukaryota > Metazoa > Chordata > Aves > Galliformes > Phasianidae > Bambusicola > Bambusicola thoracicus. Next base: position 4,584 of record PPHD01015824.1, read on the forward strand.
AACTGAATTTAAGTTGAAAAAAAATATTATATGATTGCATCAGTTCAAAGCTCTTTCTTACTTAAAGGATCTTCATTTATTTAATGCAACTTTAGATGTATAATGGTGATTAATGTAGTTGTTCTTTACTGACTAAATGATCTCCACTGAACTGCAAAGTTCATAAAGGAAGATGATTAATTCATAACTGTATTGTTTATGCTGTCTTTTCTAAATAAAGCATTCCAATTATCATTTAAATAATGGTATTTGGTTCTAAAATTGACCAAATATGCAAATATTCTACTTCTGTTCTAAACTGAGCCATTATGTTCCAAAGAAGATCAAAAAACGATGGGCCAGTCATGTGCCAATATATAGTTGTGTGATGGCAAGGTAGTCTTGCATAAGGAAAATGACTTTGAATTTACACCAGATAATCAGATGCAATCCATTGTAATGAATATCTCTGGGAAACTTTGACATGTTATCTTTGAAAATATGATATTCACTTACTGCTAGGAAGGAATGACTTAAATCACAAACTTGGGGCATTAGTTTCCTTAGGCTGTTTCACTTTCAGGACATAAATCTAGATTTGAAAGGACTGCCAGCTATCTCAATTTCCATTAACAACTGGGGAGCTTCAGCAATCTAGATATTCATGCAGTATACTGCAGATAAACCACTAAGTACAGAAAATGTTCATTCATGCAGCACACGTAAAACTAAAACTCCACTCCTTATGAGAAAAATCAAAACAGCCCAAATTAAAGCAACAGCAACCCCATTCCCTTTTTCACAGGCAAAGATGCAAAGTCAGCAGTTCAACACTTTGTTTCCCTTCAGCTGTATGGTCACAAATTAATGGGGTGGAGGCATGATAACTATGAAGGAATTTGGGATGTTTTCATTATTGCTGGGCAAATCACTCTTGAAAAGTAAGCATCTCTTTTATGCATAGATCAAGTGAACTTGGCAGCAGCAATGTCATTGATGCTAACTGTGTGTGACAGGAAACAAAGCCATGTGACTGCTGTGTTTTGTAAGTCTAGCTCTTGTGTAAGATTCTGGTACATTCTTTTCTAGCTATTCTTTCAGAAATTTGAACTTTCAATTAAAAGGCAACATTGAAGCATGTCCAGTGTTGACAGTCTTAATGCTGTTTCTTCTCCGTATTAACATGCAAACCAGCTTCAGTCAGCGTGCAAGGAGATACCGTATAATTAGCGTCATTGTCCATTATGAACAAATATGTGTTTTGGTGATGGAGAGAATGTACTAGTGTTTTCTAATCAAACAATCAGGAGTTGGAATTTTCAGCTTTTAGTGATCATGTTGCTTTCTCATAAACATCCTATTGACAACATTATTCTATGAGTTCAAATGAAGTACACATGTCAAAATCTGGTTGTTTGTAAGGATATCTAAGTTATTAAAAATGATTCAACTAAGAAATCTGAAATGCAACATTTATTACAGTAAATATTTATAGCAAATATTGAAATGCGAGCAAATAGCCAGATGCTGGTCTCAGGAAAGATGAGCTATAATATGTATTTTATAATATGAATGGTTATTTAACACACTAGAATTCATTTCAGTGATAAGCAAAGAGCTTGGTAATGCATGTTCATCAAGGATCTTCAATAATATGCAATACTGACTTTTAGTAGGACAAACCTAGGGACTTGTATGACATGACATGATATACTTAATGCACCAGCTGGTGAATTGAGTGTTGGGATTGAATTCTGAAATGAATTTGGGGTGATAAATTAGAAACACATTAAATGTCATGAGGTAGTGAGTAGAAAAACTAGAATATATGTTTGTTTAGGAAGCTTAATTTTTCCTTTGCTTGAATTCTGGACTTGTATTATGCATGAATATTGAAACTCCTAATTTTTAAAAATTTTTGTACTGTCCTTTTAGTTTATGAATTAAATATCTTGCAATAGTAGCATAAAACTATAGGATTATATTCTGATTTTCAGACTGACTATACATACATTGTTAATTTCCATGGAATTTGTAATGAAAGTATTACAGAAATAAAATCAATTTCTACACAGATTATTAAATAATGTTACGGAATCAATACTTACAGTATATTTGAAAAAGCAACAATATTTGAAAATGTATCCAAAGTATTTTTGCAAAATCCTCAAGAAATAATCACTTAAATCTTATGTCTTCACCTCCAAAGACCACCAGTCCTTGGTAAAAGTCAGTCTGGACATATACACAAATTAAAATATAGAGGAAGTAGTAATTCAAAGCTATCATTAGAACATTTGGAGGCTTCTGGATCATTCACTACTTCTTGAGATGATGGTCTGGCTTCTGACAGCTTTATAGATGGCTTAACAAAAAGAGCAAATCAATATGCAGAAACAATCTTAAAGGGACTATCTGACAAGGAGATCATGGTCAGGTGCATAGTAATCTGCTGTTTGTTTGCATCACTAAATCAGTATCCAAATACATTATGTTAGATGTTCCTTCACAGGCACAATTATTGTACTCATGAGAAACCACACCATGATCCAGACTTGCTCATACAGCTGTGTTTCCTGCAGGAAGAAACATGTTACTTGGTTTAGTTCAACCCCTTCTGATCCAGGATGATTAACCCACTCTATATTTTCCTTTCTGCATTTCACAATTTAACACTACTCTTTTCTTCAACTGCCTCAACACTTTTGAAAATTCAGATGAGGACAAGGACTACATCAGGAGTGAAATTCTGCTACACAAATGGGTAATGTAAAAGTTTTTCAGGTAAGTGGCTGTCTTTCCAATGATTTCAGATGGCTTTATTGATTAATGACATAAAATGGAAGATTGCTTCAAATGTATCTACAGCTGCATTTAGTCATTATTTTAATGAAGAAGGAGATAGGAAGAGCATCTGTAAACAGCTACTCTGTTACCATGCCAATGTTTTGGTAGCTTCTGAGATTATGCATAAACTGTGCAGTATGCATAGTAATGTAATTAGTTCATCAGTGTACAGAAGCCTGACAGTATTTTTAACAGAAAAACTTTAAATATTTTAAATTTCTATTTCTGTGGTTTTCATTGGATTGTTTTTACAAAATTTGAAAGCCTGATACTTCCATGAATCTGAGGCAGTATAGACAGAAATCAAGGAGGAAAATGTTCCAGCATCGACCACGAATTTAGATCTACATTAACGAGTAGTTTTGATTTCCTCATTTTTATTTTTATTTTTAAAAAGCTCAGTCCTCTTCTTTGTGCTGAGAATCAGTTTTCCACCAGTCTGTCTAGTTGCTCGCTCAAAATACGTTGTGTGTTTAAGAGGTACATGCAATTTTTTCTCCCAAAACAAGGTAAGCAAACTGTGATTCTGTGATGCACCTAAAGCTTTCAGCACGTGAAGTATTTCAAGTTCTTTATAATTCTTCCACTAGAACTGACATTGTGGCTCCTTTTATTCTGCAAAAAATTTAAGAACCTTCACTGTTATTAAGAACACAGCCAACATTCCATACTTGATCTTCAACTAACGTAAAGCACTAAAAGTTGCATTACATGGATAAATTCATTTGAGAAAGCTTTGACTGTCTACTGACTGACTCTGGTTATGAAAGATTGTCACGAAGCAGGTTTTAATTATGTTATCTCTGAAAAGCTGAGCAGCTTGGTAACTGCTGTTAAACGCACTTTCCAGTGTCTAATGCATGAAGCAAACCATGTCTTACCCTCTGGGATTTTGATCAGCAGGGTGGAACAGCTGGTGTTTATTACTGATGGGTTAGCCCCAGAGAATTTAGGGGTCCACTGAGTTGGTTTAAAATGTGCGTTCTCTCGGTACCTAATAAAAAATAGTATATTTTTTGATAATCGCACATTTAAGATACTAGTAACTCAATGTTAGACTGATAATGTTTAACTGAAATGCATCTTTATATCAACCCTTGAGAATCATTCCAAAATCAATTAAAATAAAAGCAAAAAGTGGTAACATTTTACCAGATCAGCTTTAGAAGACTTACTTTACTGAAAACGTTTGCAGAAGCCTCATATTGATATGTATAAGTAGTGACTGCCCAATTGCCTAAAGGGCATTTTACATTAAACTTCACAAAGATTCAGGTGTCTCTGAAAACGGACTATTCTAAAAGAGACATTTTTCTTTTCAGAAAACCAACAGTACATTGTTTCAGCATAACTGTGATTTATTCTCAGCAGTACCACCTAAGGTCAGTAGTTTTTCCAGTGAAGAACAAATTCAACAAACACATGAGCATGTGAGTTGTATTTAGGTCAAAGGACTTTACACACTGAGCATCCTCAGATGTTTATGACCAGCCCAGGATCAGTCTCACAGTGCCATGGTGACCTTATAATCCTGAAGTGTATGAAAAGAAGAAAATTTGATAGAATTCCTCCTGTTGTATTTCTAAAGATTTCTTTTTCATTTATTGTTGAAGTTGCCACTTTAATTTGCCTATGAAACTAAATGTATCTTAATTGTTGTTAAATCTGAAGTAAATTGTTATTTTCCTAGCATCACTGTTTGGTGAGAAAGAACTGTTATCTCCATACTATGATGGGAAAATTGAGCATGCCTACACTGAAGAACACCAGACACAAAAGAGCACCTCTGCCAGCAGAAGACATCTCACACAGGTCTTATTGTCCTTCTGCCATATCCGCACTTGTGCTGTGTAGGCACACTGATAGTACTGCCAAGAAGTTAATTCCTGTTAAGATTAACTGTTTTACTGGCAAGTTAGTGTTAATTTGATGACTTTCCTGCTTTGGTTCAGTCTGCTGTTGCACAAACTCTTATGTAAGCAAAAGGGAAAGATGACTTGGGGGCAGTAGGGGGAAGGAACAGATCTGGTGGAACTCAGGCTGCTTTGGTCATCAGAGGAGCCTGCCGTCAGCTCATGGTGTTTACAAAACTAAAGCATAAACTTACCTTAAAAGCAATTCTGCATCTGACTTTCTCTGAAATCAATGCTCTGTATCTATCTGATACGTCAAATGTTTCTAATAGTACATATAATAACATAAATATGCTTCCTGAGAATACGTACAAAAAGCCATTTCAATCCCAGAGGACCAGGAAGCCTTTTAGAAGAAGGAAAAATCTCATAGATTTAACCAATATAGCGATGCTAATAAATAAAATAAAGAAATGTACAGCTTATCCTGAGAATGGTACTGTCAAAAAAACCTCTTTCACAATCTGTTTCTGCACTGGTTGGAGGAGGGACTGTTTTGTAGGGTGATTCCTTTTAATCATAGACATGCCTTAAGGGCACAAGATGCTGGCAACGTGGCCAATCCAAAATAGATCATGGATTAATGGTTGTGAAAAGCAGTCCTAGCTATTCCTTTGTGCATTGTCCAAACAACAAATGATAAAACTGCCTTAAGCCACCTAGTGTTACACCTTCCTTTCCATAGTGTGATTCTCCCGAAGGGTTGGACAGAAATCAGTTTCATTTCTGTGTCTGCATTCTCTCTTCTGTGTAACTTCATCCATTCAGGCTTTCTCTGTAGTACAGCACACACTGCTGATGCTGAGGGTCCTGCATGGCAGGAGCAGAATGACAGAACCTTTCACTGAGAAATGCAGAAAAGCTATCTTCTCTAAGTGCTGCACGTCAAGCCAGTGATGAGGCATGCACTCTAAATGCATTTATTCCTGAATTGTTGCAATTAGGTCCTTCAGTTCACTAGCTTCATGGTAACGTTTTCCATTTTTTCTATGAAAAGAAATAATAAAAAAAAATATGAAAAATGAAGAACATCTTGAATTCAGGACTTACGTGTCACAGGTAAATGAGATAAAAGTTACACTCACTGAGAGACAGTGTCTGTCTTGTGGCCGAACACCTGAGGCTGTCATGACTGAACCGTTTTTGACATATTTTTCAAAAAAACTACCAGAGACTGCTATGATCCTCACAAGTTCATCACATTAGATACAGTCAAGTTAATTAGCAACTAAAGTTCTTGTTCTCAGATCATTCACATTACATATTATTCCTTATTTCCACTCTCTGTTGGGAAGTTATTTGCACTTTAAAATGAGGATGAATTATACTGCTCAGTAGCTGCTTGTTTGTTTGTTTAACTTAAATGCATTGTGGCAAATCTTTTCTAAGGACTTTTCAGTCATGTCGTACTCCATCCAACATTCCCAGGATCAAATGCTGTATATATTCTCAGCTAGGACTATGGTTCACTTAGTACACAAACACAGAAAAAGAGTGAAAAGGACCAGTTTTGTCCTATCACAAAAAAAACCACCCATGACAGAAGGTCTGTTATGAGCTTTGCAAATTACAGAGTGATATCTTGTATGCACTGAAGTAAGTCAACAGTATGTTTTCCACTGATTTTGGATGATACAAGGTTAAATGCAAAGAGTATGATATTCTTTCCATGAATAACACTACTGTCTGAAACTAAAACCTCACTAGAAGTATATGTTCACCTATATAGCCAAAATCTGTCACTGAGTCTGTATCACACAAAAGCTATGAACATTGTTTTAATCAGCTCTGGCTCTGTACAAAACAGAACAAAACAAAACAAAACAAAAAAATCTAAGTCATGAGGAATAAATTTGCGCTTGCAATTACTCAAATTGGTTCAAAGATATTTTACTTTGCTCTGTTGGCAATTATATTTGTCAGATCATTTATATTATTGGTTGATGCTACATTTTTGTAGATGCCTCTTGTTTTATTATTTCTTATTTAAAGGAGCTGAGAGTCAATTCTGTTTTGTCTGCAAAAAAGAAGCAGCAAACAGCTTAAATGCCATTGCTTTTGTCACACCGCTGGAATGATTACATAGGACACAAACATCCACAGGAGAAAAAAAAAATACAAACTCAGAATAGCAAATCTCTTCATTTATTTTCCTTTTTATTCAGACTTATTAGAGATATACAACAGATTGTCAATTGCAGCTTTTAAAATGAAAGTTATATACTGATGCCAAATATAGATTACTGGAATTGTTTTAGGTACTGCTTCTGAAATAAATAAATAAATAAACAAATTATAAAGACAGCATTCCATGTATAATAATCATTCCATGGAAACACAACAGTAAATGCCAGTTACTTCACTGTGTATTTCCTGCCATCTTTGGCACCTGGGCCTTCTCCTTGCGCAAGACCACCTGCAGTTTATAAAAAAAAAAAAAAAAAAGACAGCCAGATAGAAGTGAGGCTTAGCAGGTCTGTGGCAGCAGTACTGTACAGTAGATTCTGCAATGAGGACAGAAATCAGGAGAATGTGCACAGTGGCAGAAGGCTGGCACTGCACACCTTAAGCCCTCCCATCCGTATCAGGAGTAGAGGAATAAAGAGTAATAGGAAAGAAATTTCAGGGTACTTTTATTTTGATTACATACTCATTTGGACTCATTTGGATGTACAGTTCTTTTTGGTAGGGTTTGAAATACATGTTAACCTGATTGTAGAGTACACTGTACAGAGTACACTGTAAGCACAGATTTGTACAAAACCCCATACAGGAGGTCAGGATAGACTGCATGGGCCAGCCTTCAACCCAGCAAGAGTAGCTGAACTGCACCAGTAGTAACAGAAGCCTTTTGAATCTGCTTTTCAAGGACTCTTGTCCCAGAGCATCCAAATTCTTGCCCAGCGCAGTCTGTCTCTGTGCTTCAGGATCCTTATCATTAAAGTTCTTTCCTTACTCTGAAATGTAAATTATTTTTTCTTGTCCTGTAAAGGACACCACAGGGAACATACAGGTCTCTTTTGATCAAAAACCGTTTTCAGTAGAATATATGATGTATTCATAAAAGTGTGTAATTTTGTACACATCTGTAGACTACACAAATGTCTTAGATCTACTTTGTGATATTTCTCCTTTCATACTTCAATACATGAGTCTCTACAAGAACCATCTTCCTGTGCTGTATAAGGTCCAGAAAAGATGAGAATGTTCTTACAGAAGTTTTGTCTTTTCATAATTTAAGTACTATAGTGTAAACTTTAGGTTCTGTGTCTTAACAAGCTATGCATGGAGAACAGGCTCCTTGTAGATTGACTCTTCTTCCATCAACTGTGGCTGGGATGTGATCAACTAGTTTCAGAAGGTTAAAGCAAAGGAGATACTGATTTGTATTCCTACGTTTAGGACATTGTAGATGTATTCTATGTACAATTAAAAAAACAAAAAACAAACAAAAAAAAAACCCCTTTGATCCAGCAGCATACACGCCTGTACATATATCCTTCTCACTACCTCTTCTCTGATAGGTTTCTCAGCCCTAAATTAGTTTGCCACAATAGCTTTTGTCAGCGTGTCAGTGACAAGCGCAGTGGTCTCCATATACACTATGAAAGAAATATCTCTTAGTACACATGTGAAGCTGACACCATTTGTTGTGATTTTTCTGATGTGATATGACTATCTGAGGATGTAAGGAACACAACCAAAAGCCATAAAGTCATCTGGTTATATTTCTAGACACAGTAAATCATTATTTTGCGTTCAGTCAGCAGAACTGTACTATTTAATTCAAGCTGAGGGCCTGATTAACAGGACTCCTGAGGATGAAGGAGTGCACATAGCCACTCTTGTTACTATGGTTCACTGTCAACTGAGTATCTGTACAAGGAGAGGCAATATCAATAAAAAAAATACTCTCCTATTTCATTTTATTTTTTAAATGTGTATGTGTGGATTAAGTGTGCATATTTTCGTTTCCTGTTTTAGTGCTGGAGTGAGAATGAGTAGAAAGGAACAGAGTGCAAAGAGAAGAACAAGATAAAAATTGAAAGCAGAAATCCTTAGCTGGCCCCACTGAATGTGTTCAAACAGTTTTCACACCAACCTCAACTGAGAGAGTGGATTTAAAATAAATAAATAAAAACATTCTTTTTTATGTTTTACTATTTGCCACACTTGAGCGCACCTCTAAAAAAAGATAAGGAAAAGATTAAAAAGATGTTTTAAAAGAATATATAAAACCAGTGGAAGAAAGACAGGTAACCTTTGATAAAAGGAACTTGTGAGAAGACACACGGGAATGTAAGAAAAAGTTGAACACAGATGCTACAGCGGTACAAAGGTGGAGTAGAAAGCTCAGTGCGCAACTGGGAGAGAACAGAGCCACAAAATACACCAGCAAGAATTAACTTACTGCTTCTGATGCTGAAGTGAAGAGAACAAAATCAAGAGGAAGACATCTAAACAATGTAAGACAGTTTTTAGGTAATAGATATTTGGCTTCTTCAAATATGTTTGATTAAAGTGAATTTTACTAGAGGCTACATGTTTTGGATTCTGTTTTCCACAGAAGGTATTTTTCCTCAGAAATTGACCTGTTTTGGAAACCAACCCTCAGAACACAGGGGTCTGACTTTGTGGAAGTGTTCATTGTCTTGTGGAGAAGAGGGAAAGTTGAGTGAAAAGCAACACACCTCCATCTCCCCAGGCTATTCTTGGCTCATTCACTTTCCTGAGCACTGAACTCATTCACAAATTGGGAACTTATCCCTCTGTTACTTTCTAGCACATTTGATAAAGTGATGAATCCCAAATTAGTATTGTGGTGTTGCTAAGTTTTGATAAATGTGCTTATAAATTCATTGCTGCAGAAGAAGTCTCTTCTTTAATCAGAAATCCTGCTGCTGTCAATGGCAGAAATATAGCTTGAAATGAAACATTTTGAAGAAAACACCTTGTTAAGATGTAATTTTCTTCGTACATGGCTTTAACAACAACCCAGCCGTATTTGCAGAGCTATGGCGTTAGCCGTTACACACCAACAATACTTAGGCTTTTAGTAAAGCTAGCAAATATTTTGCGGTGTGGCTGACACATTAACATGTGTATTAGTGAGCAGTTGTCCATAAGGAATTTTTCAGACTGTCAACAAAGACTAAGACAGCCAGTCCAGTTCCTGCTCAGTGTAAAAACACCTGGAGATCACAGCAATCACTCAGAAGGGAATTAATGCAATAGATTAATTGACCGTAAGAATCATTTTCCTTGTTCATGAATCTGGATTTCCCTTGGCTGCCAGAACTGTAGATGAAAGAGAAAAACATCCTTGACCTTTTCCGTCAAAGAAAATGCTTCTCTCTTTGTCTAACGCACAGAAATGTGGACAATTCGAGTGATTTAAAAGGTCTGAGAATTGCAAAAAAAGGTGTCAATAAAATAGTATTCAGCTTCTCATTTATTCTGCTGTGTCTTGATCCATTAAGAGGTGTTAGTGAACATTTCAAAAGTTGTCAGCTTGTATCCTTGTAGTCTACCACACTTCCTGACTTTAAAGCCTGTGATGCAGCTCTAACAGTTAGTCTGTGAACGCAGTATTAACACATGAAATAAGGCTGCATGGATCTTAAAAAACAGTACTGTCTGGAGAAAGGTGATACATGCTGAAATCTTTTTCCTGACTCTAGCTCTCTGTGAAGTCCTTGGCAAGAAAGTTAGTCTGGCTTCCATTTTCCCATCTGAAAAATATCCCTTCACAAGGAGGTCAGGAGGTTTCATCAATTAGTCTCTAATTAGGAAAACACTTATACAAGTGTTTCAGTTAAGCCCTTTTCAGAAGAGCCATTTAAGCATGTGCTCAAATGACTTCCTGAATTAAAGCTTAATGCTTACAAAATTCTTCATATCTCAAGACAGAAAGAAGATGGTATACAAATGTTATGAAGGTAGGTTAAGGTTTATTTATGTGTTGTTCATTACAAGAATAAACTGATCACTTCACAGAGCAATTAGCTTGTTTATCTTTTTAATGGTAATACTGGCAGGCTCCTTCTATATGCATTACTTCTGAATGAATTATATTAATGGATAGAGCTTGATTAAGACACGGGCACAGCAAGGTCTAAGCAGGTAATGAACTGCCTGACCTATGAAATGTTCTGAGATGACAAAAATGTTCCATTTCCATTTCATTATGAAGTCAGATCTTTTCAAAGTGCTTCATATAGGGGAAAAATATGTCCATGTTAAGGATATATATATGAAATGAAAAAGAGACAAATTAAAGCTTCCATTTCCTTACTCTCCTGATGACCAGGCAGGCTTCAACCAACACAGTTTTGCAGTGGGTCTTTTTAGCCTGACCACAAACTGCTCCTAGCTTCTCCTTTGCACTTTTTTATCCAAGGCAGTATTTTCCTGTGATTTGATTGTATTTCAGAACATCAACATAATCTGATCAAATCCCTTTTCATTGACAGATCTTTTTCTCTCAGATAACCAGATCTTCATACCACTTTCAAATGTAGGTAAGTTCACAGTAGTGTTCACCCACTGAAACAGAGTTTGA
>PPHD01015825.1:0-15884 GCA_002909625.1 Bambusicola thoracicus
GCCACAAATTGTGCCAGGGGAGATTTAGATTAGACATAAGGAAAAACTTTTTCTCTCAGAGAGTGGTCAGGTGCTGGAATGGCCTGCCCAGGGAGATGGTGGAGTCACCATCCCTGGCAGTGTTCAAGAGGCATCTGGATGAGGTGCTATGAGATATGGTTTAGTGGCTTGTGGTAGCAATGCTGATGGGAGCACAATTGGATTAGATGATCTTGTAGGTCCTTTCCAACCTCCTGATTCTGTGATTCTACTGAACTACTATATTTTTATGCACAGAGAGGTGGTGGGTGCCCCATCCCTGGAGACATTCATGGTCAAGCTGGACAGGGCTCTGAGCACCTGACCTGGCTGTAGATGTCCCTCTTCATCACACTGGGGCTGGTCCAGAAGGTTTTTAAGGGTCTCTTTCAACTCAGATGGGTCTGTGACTCCCTAAGCAAAAGAATGAGCATTGCTACACTGTCCTTCCACCTGGATCAGAAGTGGTAACCACGAGGCTCAAGACAGAGCACTTAGTACAGAGCATACACATTCAGACACCAAAACCCAATCAGAATGGTGAACCACACATTCTTCAAGTCTGCCTGCATTGAAGAACAGACCTTTCAAGTGGGTGTCAGCAGGCACCAGTGCTCATCCAGTCCTCCAAGCAGCCCGCATCAGCCCTCATCCAGTGCTTAAAGAAGCTTAAGAGTCCACACTCCTGTCAGTTCTTAAGGCAGCTTAAAAGGCACCTCCTGCTCTGTGGTGGAAGGCTTACCATGAGCCTCAGGATCCCGTTACATACACCCAACACCCAGAAGCATTGCAGACACATAGGCCTTATTAAAAAACCAACCGGATGCCAAACTAAACACAATGTCTTTCGTTTTTTTTTCTTCCCAGATACAGTTCTGGGAGTCTGGTTTGAGATTGGAGTTTGGTACAGTGACCTTTTCAGTCAGCTCCCTTGCACCTTGCTGCCCCTGGGGCACATGGATCCAACCACACATCATAAGCAAAGTACTTTTATTGTAGTAGCTTTACAGTTGGTGACTGTTAATTGTTAACGCGTCGCCGCAGGTAGATGTTGCACGTCCACCACGTGAGGAAATACCTTAGCACCGCTTTCACTAACAGCGACACTTCCTCCACACTTTACTCCCATCGGGAACCATACAGAACCCACCCCAAACAGTGCAGACCCCGCCCTAAAGCCCCTCTCCCCGCCTCCCCCCCCTCCCAGCTCTCTCCCCACACCCGAGAGCCGCCGGGATGGACGGGGCGTCCTGATGACGTCACGGCCACGGCCCAGGCGCCACCCACCGCCACGCCGCCGCCAGCTGAGGTCAGAGCGTGATCGGGTCACCGCGCGACCCCTGCCTCGCCTTCCTTTCTGCGCATGCGTCGCACGCCCTCCCGCGCTCCGCGTCTGCCTTTACGTAGCGGAGTTCCGCCAGACGTCTTCCGCCGGAAGTAGAGGGAGAGGGAGCCCGGCGCTCGCCTTTGCAACCTACCCCGCTAGTCGCCAACGTCGTGACGTCAATCTTGGCGGACAGATATTACAACCAATCAGAAGTCCAGCAGGCGGCATTTGATTGCCTACCGAGCCAGAGGGGGCGGGCGGGGTGCCGGCGCGGTTTGGTTGCAGCGACACCGGCTTACATAGGGCGGAGTCCGGCGTGTCCTTGGGCGCAGAAGCCGGACGGTGTGGGGCAGTCGGACTTGTAGTCACCGCCGTGGGCACAGTGTAAGCGGAGCGGCCGGCTAAACAGGTGTGGGGCCCGCGGGTGATCAGGCTCTGACTTCCAAGCGGCGTTGCCTGGGTCTGGTGCCACTGTGCGGCCCGGTAGGACCGTTAGGCGGGAGAGGGGCTGTGAGGGACGGGGCTGGGCGGTTTTCCCGCCTCCTCGGACAGCGGCTCGCGAGGATCCCAGAGGCGCAGCCTCAGCTGGCAGCGGAAGGTCACGGCCGGGCCTCGGGGGTGCCGCGTCCCGATGGGCCCAGGGGGGTGCGGGGGCCTCCCTGTGGACAAAGCTGCCGGGCCGGCCCTCGTTCCCTCGTGAGGTGACCGCTCCGGGCGCGCCGCTCGCCTCAAGGTCAGCCTCCGCGTGCCCCGCGCTGGGCCAGCAGCTGGGCGCTGTGCGGCAGTGCCGCTCTCAGCGCTTCCGAGGCGGTGCGCTGCCCTGCGGGAGCGGGAACGTGAGCAGTTCTGCCCTTTACGCGAGGCTGTTGCTGACTGGGGTGCCCCGCAGTTATTGATGCCCAAGCTATATGTAGAACTTGTGCTCAATTTGCACTTCAGAAGTTATTGCTGCGCTTCTTAAATGCTCTGGGGGAATTACTTGAGCTGAGGCATGTTTTTCTTCCCCTGTTCTTAGGGTATAAAGGGTGTCACCTCAGTACCTTTTACATATTCTAATGGTTCTATGCAAACCTTCAAACCCAAGAGCTATAACTCGTGGCTGGAAGGCGTTCGGGAGAGTTACCAGATTGATGGACTGTAGCTGCAGTGTTGTAAACCAGTGTGGACCTTTTTAAAGTTTCTGTTGAGTAGTTGACCTTGATACTGTGATACTGACCTCTGTGTGTGTTCCTGGTCTAGTACCAACAATGGGAGATATTGAGAAGGGCAAGAAGATTTTTGTCCAGAAATGTTCCCAGTGCCATACAGTTGAAAAAGGAGGCAAGCACAAGACTGGACCCAACCTTCATGGCCTGTTTGGACGCAAAACAGGACAAGCTGAGGGATTCTCTTATACAGATGCCAATAAGAACAAAGGTAAATGTAAAGCAGCTCTTCTGAGAGAAAGCAAAATAATATGAATGACCAGAAAAAAATGTATTCATTTCACTTTGAAGTCACTGCTTGTTTTTTTTCCTATTTCTTTTTTTTATTTTCTTGCCAGGTATCACTTGGGGCGAGGATACTCTGATGGAGTATTTGGAAAATCCAAAGAAGTACATCCCGGGAACAAAGATGATTTTTGCGGGTATCAAGAAGAAGTCTGAGAGAGTAGACTTAATAGCATATCTCAAAGATGCCACTTCAAAGTAAAAGTTATCTGCTGCCTTATTTATTTCACAAAGGAGATGGCAATGGAAGTGTCTGTGACAAGATTGGTTTTTAAACTTTCTATTTTTACATATACCATGTCTAACCTTAAAATCGGTTTTACCCATCAGGTAATGTTGCTCATGGTGGGTCACTGAAGAACACACTTGGCAGCCGTTAACTTATGGAAACTATGTAACTGGGTTGATTTAAATGAGTATAATGTTCAGTTGTTCTTAATCATGAAATTAAAAACAACAAAAAAAACTTCCTGCCTCTTTGTTGTTTAAAGCAAAAAAAGTATCAGACAAGTGTCAGAAGTGTAATAGCTTTGACAACCCAACTCTTCAAAATAAAAAAGTAGAGTGGGTCTTGGCATCTTCCACCATAAGTCTTCTGTTACATTACACTAAAGATTTAAAAGTAAACAAAGACTTAAAAATATTTTTCTAAACTTGATCAGTTCTTGGTGTTGTGGTGCATATTAATCTATCTAAAGCTTGGGATAAGAATGCATCTCTCAAGTGCTACTTGTGAAATGACACTTGTGCCCAGATCTTTGATTTAGGGGAAATGTTACTTGATTTATCTGGACTTTCACAGTTGCATGCAGCAGTAGACTAATTCTCCAGTATCATCTTCAAGTCTTTTTGAATGTTATTGAAACTGTGTTCAGTGAATCTCCAGAAAACAAACATTTGTAGTATAATGAATGAAAGAAGAAACATTTCTTCTGGAAAGGTAACTACTAAAGGCCAAGCTGAGAGTTGATAAATCTTATTTCAGCAGTAGCATTAACCAAAAATCAACTGTTACACGCAACTGCTGATGGAGGCGCACAGCAATGAATGCACTGGTAGACTAATAGAAAACAGTCTTCTGTGCCTGGCCATAGTATGTGTCATTGACAGTGTTAAGTAGTATTTTAGTGTTTTAATTGCTTTTTTTTTTTTCCAGACTAAGCAAATTGTTGAGATGAATGTATTTACTGTGTATCAACAGTAAGGCACAACTTAGAGCGATCAATCTTGTAAATTAAAAGAATTCAAAGTCTTGTTTGCTGTATGTGTCTGAAACAGAAATGGTGGGGTTGTATGGGCTTTATGTTGCTACAGGACAAGCAAAAACTCAGCATGAAAAAAAGTAAATGCTAATAGAGCTTGTGTGAAAAGTACTTGGAAGTGGCAGAATTAGAAAGTATTTTGAACTAGAACCAGCAAAGGTAGGCTCTTCTTCCAGTGTTACCTTTGCTGTGCTTCTTTAATTGGATAGAAGTGAAAACTCCAAATACCTTGAAGCTGTAGCTGTGCTGTAAAGTTGGTGGAATTCTCAAGTTATGTCAGAATGGAATGTTTTAATGTTTTAACAGTTGAGTTGAAAGGGGCTGTCGTTCACAGTAAGTGGAAAGAAGAGTGCTGGGAAGTCTCAGTAGTTACTTCATCATGTTTTGTGATATTTTTTTTTTCTTACTTTTTCTTCAAACTGAATGTACAAGTAGTGTTTCATGTGAATAGGAAGGCAGACTCCATATTAACCATGTTGAACAAACAAAAATCCAACAGAACTTAAGATATACCTTCAAGCTGTAGTTGTTAGACATTGCACAATTTTCAGAAGTGGTGTTTTTATTGCACCCCTATGGCTATTAGAACTTGTTGGTTTTCACTGTGTCAGAACCTTGATAGAGAACCCTAGGTGCAGAATATACCCTTACCCAGCTCTACAGTCTTTTTAAGATGGGTTATAGAAGAGTACTGTGAAACTGTTCCATTGGCACCTTTGTGAAACTGCAAGACTTTCATTTTTCAAGCTGTTGTTCTTTCCTGAATGGGGCGGAGAAGAAGAATATACTCTGAGGAGGAGGATTTTGCAGTTAGATGCCATTTAAGTTTGCACAAATTAAGTTATATCCCATCAGAAAAACACTCCAGGAAAAGGCAGAATGATCCTTTGTCTTAAGGTAGTAGTATACTTAGTTTAGCTTATTTGGTTTTATTTGTATCTTAGAGTCTTTTTACAGGAGTGAAGTCCAAACTGATGCACACTGTTGGAATGAGAGAAAACTGAACTTTTTCATTCTGGATTGGTGACGTATCCTTAGTTATCTTCTAAAGAGAAGACCTCACTGTTAGAATGTCATCTTTCTATGCATACAGTGCTGGATAGCAACAGTTCACAAGATTTGTTGTAGTAAATAGTTAGCTTCCGTTCTACTTGACACCATTGGGCAAGCATGCTACCACAGCATTGCTGCAAGAGGCTCAGCAAAGTAAGAATATTGAAATGGAAGAAGGTAAAAATGTCATTTATTGAGGTTAATATGAATCCAAGTACCTGTGGTACTTTTTTGTTGGTTTCTTGGTTGGGTTATTGTTTTGTTTTTGGAAGTGGGTGGGAGTAGGGAAGGAATTAGATTGTCTGTAAAATCAGTGTTTTGTTCTTTGGTTTCAAGTTTTACTGAACAGAAAGTTTATGTTTTATGAAGTAGCAAGTGTAGCATTTTTGGTCTAAGCACGTGGTATTTCAGTAATTTATTGTTACAGATTAAAGAATTGAGGCACCAAACATTGCACAATCCCGTAATGATGGGAGTTTGATGGGGCTACGCCATCAAACATACACACATACTACTTTTCAAAACCAGAATGAAACAGGAGAATTTTGAAATTGTGGAAGTTATTATTTATGCATCCTGGTGAAATTTAATGATACAGAAGCTCCATTTTAGGGTGACAGTTCATGTGATCTCACTGCAAACAGCTGCATTTGGGAAATCTCCATTTGTAGCAATTCACATCATTGTAGATAGACACTTTGCTAAAGATTTTGTTTTCCTTTTTTATCAGTTGTCCAAAACAAATGTGATATGTTAGGCTTCTCTTAAGGGGAGGAAAGGAGATTGAACTTGTAAAGGAATCTTCAGATATTCTAGTCTTAAAATATATATCAAAGATTGTTAAAGTGCACACATTTACTTCTACTAAGCCTGGTCGTTTGCCTTTAAAACACATCCAAAAATTCTTCCAGGACCAACAGAATTCTTTATGTTGCTGCATATAGGATGAGTTGGACAGTTTAAAACTGATACCCTGAAAACCAGGTTATTCTGAGAGGAGAGCAGCCCAGGGCTAGCAAGAATGTTAACCCTGAGAACCTGTATGCAGTCATGTCCTTTTCCAGCACTGTCATGGCTGAATCAGGATTGCAGATGGCTACATCTATCTGTGATTCACTGCTTGTGTGTAAGTACCTGCATGGATTTTTTTTTTTTTTCCTATGATTATTTTGCTCTGGAATGGAGAAAATACTATGGTTGGCTTTCAAATAATTAGTTTCTCATTAGCGGTTTCACAAGAGGTAAAAGATTTGGATTACATGTTTGCATTGTTGACTGGATGCCAACTGACATCCCTAAATTTCTAGAATACTGTTTTAAACATCAAAGTGAACGTATGTCCGAACGAAAATGTTCTCTGCTTCTTTTGGTGCTGCCTTTATGCAAAAGCAGAACTGGAAAGAAAACAAGCAATGGGGACCTAACTGTAGCACGGTGTTCAAAACACATACTTTGGAGCAGGGAAGAAGTTGTGTGCTTTCCAGATGGTTTATGTGTTTAATTTTAAACAGTCTTGTATAAAAATAAACTTGGCAGTGGAGATCAGAAATCAATACTTCAGGCATTCTACATCTCATTAACAGTATTCGCTGCAACTTTCTGCTGCAGGCCAGTGTTTGTTTGATGAGGCAATGTGAACCCCTGCCTTCTTACCATCAGAATCTCCCACTTTCTGGATGTATTTTCTTCCTCCTCGTCATCAGGGTCTTGAAACATTCTTTTCTATGTTAGACTGTGCTGCCCTCATCTCACCACGCTGCCAGTCTTTGGGTCATAAGCACCCAAAAGAGTGTTCTCATCTTTACGGTACCCTGCAGAAATTTACTGTGTGTGTCCTCAGTCAGTTGTGACTGATGATAATTTCTTTTAACACGTCTGATGGTTATTAATTGGTCTTCCATTGATTTTTATTGATCTTCTTTAACTTTCAGTTTGTATTAGGGCTAACAAGCAGGTAGAGGTTTAGATGGCTTTTAGCTGCGCTATGTCAGGACTTAATTAAGGTGAGCTGCACCGTGAGAGCTGAGCAATAATTTGGCTGCACTTTACCTGATATGTAGTGCTTCCGGGCAAATAGGAAAAATGCACTACGTATGTTAAATTTAAAAAATATCATTGGTGTCACCTCTGTGTCACTGGTAGCCTGACGAGCCTGGTGCTTTTGCCCAGACCTCATGATAGCCATGCGCTGACATTGACTGGAACCAGCCTTTCCCTGACAGCTTTTCTTGTGTTTTTCATTCTACTGCTGCTTTGTTGCTCAGAGAGCAGAAGGAAATGGAAATCAGACTTCTCCATATTGTAACGTGTTCCTTATGGGACTCTGACATTTTATTTCCACTTACGTTGTCAGCTTACCTTCTATTGATACTTAACCTGGAGATTTTGCCAGTGCTATTTTTAAAGGAAAGGCACCATGTTTTCAGTTTTACACATTTTTGCCATAGTCACTGATTTTGAATTCTGATTCTCATGTAGAAGCATTCATCGGTTAGTTTACCTACTTTTTCTCTTTTTCTTATTTCATGTCACTTTCATAACTTATCCTTCTCTTGTATTGGCTGAACTGCAGGCACTTTACTGCTCAAATGAACTCTTTAATTGAAATGTCTCTTAATTCTATAGTGGACTTTTTTAAAGTTCTGAAAAATCGTTTAACTTGAAAATGTTGATTTAATTGTCTTTTCATCATTTAAAATTCTTTTTTTTTCCCCCACTTCACTGGAGTTTGTTTTTTAACAATCCTTAACACAATTGAATTTTTAACTTGATTACTTTGTGTATACAACTCTTTTTGACCCAGGTATTCTTATGTATTGAATAGTGATTATTTCCTTCATTAGGATACCTGGAAATAATCTTTTCTTGTGAGCCTTTGGAACTTGCTTCCAAAAAGCAATCACATTAGGTGCCGACATCTGTATCTAACTGATCACTTTGTTGTTTACACCACATGAACAGGAGAGGGAGCCAATGTACTATAAAGCAGAAGAAATTTGTTCCCTGCACTTGAAGGCAATTTTGAACGAGCTTTCGACCGTTTCAAAGGCAACATTCATTTGTACAAAAAGCACTCTTACTGGAAGTGCTCAGCGAAAAGTGCTGGAGATTATTAGTACAGCTGAATGCATTGAAATGTCTTCTGAATTCTTAAACTGATACATGTTTCATATTTCATTAGGCTAGCTCATGTTCGAAGTAGCTTATATTAAATTTCAACTTATTCATATTGTAAAAGATCCATTCAGTTAGAAGGTATAATGTTACTTTCTGTTAAGAGATTCTTAATCAAAAGTGGGTATCTCCAGTGCATATTCTGGCTTTGTTCCTGCTGTGGAGCTCCCCTTGATATTGCCATTTGAAGAATTATGCCTGAAATGGATATTCAGATTGTAGTAGTTTCTCCACTAGCATTTAGGTGGGATCACGTCAATCTTTGTTAAAACATAAGCTTTGTCCTGTTTTTAATACTGATACATAAATAATGTTTGATGATAGACTCCAATTGCTCAGAAAACCATTATATATATTATATATATGTATGTATATATAATATGAGTATATACTAGCATTGTTGCAATTTAAGGTCCTAGGGAAACAGACACTTAAAATCTTGAGTGAGAACCTTAATTAGCTAGGAGATATGTAGCTGGCTGGTCAACCATCTGAGTGGCTTTTCTGGCACATACCTAAGTATAGGGTTAAGTTTCAGGATCATGTTGTTTTTCTTGTCACACCATTTTGATTGCAACTCAAGCTAAAATTTTGAATATGAGTGCCAGTTGGGAACCCCATCTCCCACTATTTTCTAAAAAAAAAAAAAAAAAAAAAAAAAGAAGAAAAAGGTCAGCTTTGCAGTACTCGAGGCTTTGAGCCTTCATGAGTGTTCAAATCTTGTATTAGGTCTAAGTTTGTTTTTCAGTGCCTATTAGAAGATGTGTGAGCAGCCATTTTAGTTTGTGTGTGTGTGTGTGTGTGTGCTAGCACTCTGAGTTCTCAGAAAGATGACACATCTCTCTACAGCAGCGTGCTGATGACACATCAGAAGCAACTCCCCATAGAATGAAGCAATCTAAAGGTTGGGCTTTGCAGTTGAAAGATTCTTCCATGTCAGAAAATCTATTGAGGATAGAGAGAAGTCTTCAACAACTGAACAGGGTCATAGAATAGAAATCAAGATGACACAAATGAAGGAAAGAAAGGGGAAACAAAGTGGAAATGAAATGGGGTTAGTAAAGGATGAGATGTTAAATATCCTCATTACATGTTCAGCATTTATCAGGATTAGCACTGTGCCTGTGCTTTAGCCTACTTAATAGATGCCAGGTACTGCAGTCTGAAAGGAGAAGCAATGGAAGCCTAGAAACAATAAGAAATAAACTCACCTACGTTCAACTGAAAGTTTGGCAACTCCCTGTGTTCAGTGAATTTTCCTTTGGTTGGATGCCTTTAATTTTGCTTCAGCTGGTGAAATCACCCAGATGAGGCTACCTGTCTCCAGCAGTCTGTATTTTGCTGTCACCTATTTTAGTGCAATATGTTTCACGTTAGCAAATCAGCCAGCTGAGACATGGTGTGATACTTACTCAGTGCATGTATCAAATGATATTTTGCAGAGCTGCAAGCTCTTCTGCAACACTGGAGCCCAATGTCTCCGCTTACACAATGTGTTGAGTTGCGCTACAGTTGATGGTATAAATTCAGGCTTCAAATCCTACCTGAAAAGTACAAGGCAGTGGTCTGCACTAGCTATTGTTAGCAGAATATAGGTAAAAGGGCAACAAAGAAGGACTCAAGAACAGTGGAAAGTAGTCGTGCAGTAGAATCAGCATTAAAAACAACCCCTGTTTCTTACCTATATATTTTTTTTATTTTTTTAAGCCCTCAGTGTGGAGGGGAGTATGGGCTAAATTATATTTACATTGCAGGTTTTCTCTATTATCATTACTTATGGAAACTAATTCTCTGAGCTGCTCCGTGCCCATGTAGAAATCACTTGCAAGTCCTGTCATCAACAAACAAAGATAAAAAGCCACAGCGCCCAGTGAATTTGCACTGGCTACAACAAAGTCTGCTTCTTAGCTGACTTAATCAGTTATTTTTCTTTCCCTACACCAAGTATCCTAAAGCTATGATTGATCAGATTAGACAAATTTCTGTTTCTCTCTCAGGAAATGGTTTCCAACAGCTTCTTTATTACAAGATTTTGAGAAACTTATTAGTTTGGTAGAGCAGTTGGTTTTACTTCTATCAATCAAAATTCACAGCAACTGTAAATAACTCTTTGTTCATGTCTGTCATTCAGACTCTGTAATCATTCTGGAAAAGAAAAATGAAGGACAGATATGTACTTCACAGGTAGATACCTGGAAATTGGATGCATTTTTTTGTTCCATCTACTCCAGCTCTCCTGAGACCAAGCAATGGATGGATGGGTATGCATTTGTAAGCTTGCTTGCTTTTCATATTCTGAAAACACAGATTCATTCCAAGCTTACATGCTTAGACATAATAGCTGTGATACAATGATTTCTCTTATCCAATTTCTTTCCGAACAGAGAAGAGAGAAACATTTTGATTCTGTCAGTTCAGGAAGAGAGAAGAGATGGGGTGGACTGTTTGCTGGGAGAGAATTAAAAAGCCCTTCTTAGATAATGATTTCTTAGTGTAAATCAGCGCTGTGTACAGTGCTTTGGTATTCCCAGAAGGAAAAATGGCTACAACCACCTTAGCCGAAGCTGTTACCAGTTGGTGCACTGTGATATGAGGGTTATGCCTGGGAGAGTTTCCAGTTTGGGCTGGTATACTGTGAGATGTTTTGCCACCCAGAGCAATCTTTGATTTTGATCTTCCCACTGCCTGTTAGCATTAGCGTCTCCACTGCCCCTCTGTCTCCTCTCACTGCATCTCCTCTTCTGCATGGCTGAGCAGGAATTCTATCAGCTCTTGGGCATTTTGGGTCCTTCCAAAAGGAAGAGTCTCCACTGATAGTCCTGCTGGGTGCGATTTTCTTTCTACTGCATTACAATTTCTAAACATCCTTTCCTTCTAGCTTTAGGGTTACAGATTTTGGTTCTTACTTCTAAGAGCAACAACTTCCTGCCTACTCTTTAACTTCTCCAGGTCTCTCTTGGGCAATCCAATCACTCGTTTGTTGTACTGAAAGAGTTGAGCTCATCATATTCTGCGATGTCGTCCAAGTTTGAGGAGTGGTTTGAGTGGTTTTCATGGTTGATTGGGTGGATGATTTTTTGTGTTTTGTTTTTTTCCCAAGAAATAATCATTCTCAATTTGTAAAGTCTCTGAATATCTCCATCAGTCCCTTCATTGTGGGAGAAGAATATAATAATATAACGACAAGGGATTTCTGTTTCTTCCCGTTTATCTTACTGGAAAGAGACCCAGGGACTTCAACTATTGGGTAATTATTAGGTAATGAATTCTTATTACTTTACCTGCAGAAGTTCTGTTTATTGGTGAACATCAAAGACTTTCTTTGTCTTGTCATTTCTGGACATAATGTAATTCTAGAAGTTCACTGAAAATAGTGGTAAATATCAAGCATATGATTTATGACAGCATTCAAAATCTAAAGGTTTCAAAGAAGTTTTTCCTAGCGTTCAGTAAAGCAGATGCAGAAATCTAAGCAAAAGCTTTATTCTGGCACAATGAGATTCTCTAACATGGGAGTTTCATATCATAGCTACGCGTCCACAGAAAATCAAATATATTGCTGTAATGATTGCTAAACCTAGCTAGCAGCTAGCAAATGCTTGTTTCAAGCTATTTTTAACAGAGCTCCTGCATGAACACTATAGCTTGTTCCTTTTTAATTTTGATTTAACTGAGGCCCTTGTCTCTCTCACACACACCAGCGTGGAAGAGGAAAGAGTGCCCATGAGCTCTGCCCATTGTTTAATGCACTTGTCCATAACTGTGCTCACACAAATGGTTGAGTTTCTGTTTCCTACGACTTGTTCACGCAGTTACTTTCCATCCACAGGGGAGGAAACATTCTTCCTTTTCGTGAAGCCACCTATTAAAGGAAGGCCTGGTGTTATGTTGCTTCAGCCCATCTTTTCCAGTAATACGTATTCAGTCGGTGGAATGAGTCTGAGTCTGCGCAGTCTGGTGCCAGTCTGTGAGATTTTCTTTTCGAGAGGTGTAGGGGTTTCATTTCATAAATAGGAGACTTCATTACTCCCAGGATGGTGTCCACTTTCAACTGTAAAATTAAGTACTTCTAACTTTCTAACTGGGGACAAATATTGTGTTTGTTTAATATTTGGAAGTGGGTGGAGTTCTTCTATCTCCCCAGGCTTAGCAGCAACTACATAGTAATACAAGTAATTTTTAAGTATTCAGTACAGTTTGGTTAATTTAAAAAAATACTATGTGTTTCCGTATGCTTTAGTGGATATATAAAACTGTGAACCTGCCAATATGTTTAATCACAGAAAACACAAATGCCAGCCAGTAGGTTCACAAAGTTTATACAAACTATATTAGAGTTGTGTCCTCAACTGTTTATTTCTTGTCAGTCTTAAGAAATCCTTAATAAATGTCTGATGCCAGCTGGAAATTTTTGTGGCCATATATCTCAAACATGGGTGCCTAAAATTTGGCTGCTATACTCACACTTCAGTGGTGAAGATTTACTCCAAGTTGGCCTTAGTTAATGTTAGTTCCCTGTTACCAAAACCAAAATGAGAGCTCTCTTCTGAGCACTGTATTGGCTGGGAAAGCTGCGTGTAGATCACTGCATCAGGGTATCTCAATATGGGCTTTCAAAGCTGATGTATACATGTCAGGCCTGAAGGCTTAGGATTTAGTTTTTCAACTTTTATACTTACTTGCTGATATGTCATTTTCAAGGTTATTTTCCTTATAGTTTCAAAATTTGCCTTGGAAACACTTAGACATCAATATTTCTATTCCTTTTTTGAATTCTGTTTTAGCAGTGCAGTACTTATGAAGAAGTTAACATTTCACTGCTGTTGTCTTGAGTCTCTGATAGCCAGAAAATCTAATTTAATAACTAAAGCAACAACGTTGTTTAAATATATCCTTTACCTGGAATCCCAGCTTTCTGTTCTAGAGGGATCAGTTCTTCATCCTTCCATTATCCAGCATTAAACAGTCAATTCAGAAAAAACTTGTCTACCGTGAATGGGTAACAAACTTCTTCCTCTAGCTCCTTCTGAAATAGTGATGTGTCTACTTTCTCTGGATGAAATCTTGTCTTTGTATTACTTTGCTGTTTGCTCACTGATTGCTATCTCAAATACAGCTGTATTCTATTGCTGCCTCAGTGTTTGTACTAGAGAATAAAAGCCTGCATGATGTAAGTTGCTATGATAATAATTTCAGGCTTGCTACACTGATTTTTGTTTTTTAATATATATTTTTAAAGTAACGAGTCCTGGTGGATCAGAACTGATAAATAGGATGTTGGATAAAGATATACAGCTCTGGACTATGTTTTCAGAAATCCTGTTTTTGCAACTCCATTTTTACTTTTTTTGTATGCATCATTTTATCAATGTATATGAAGCTCAAGTGGAAAATAATCAGCTTTTGTGGGATTTAGAGCTTGCAGTGCTTCTCTATTTCTAAGCATTCAAGTAATAAAGGCTTTGGTAATCATCTCCAGCATACGGCTTTACTGTCTTTCCAGAGCTGTTATTGCCATTAAGCTTAATGGCTACTCTACAACTTAGGAGCAGCTATGAGAATCAAAAAGGATGACACCACAGCTATAGACCGAAGTCCAGAAAGCTATGGTTCCTGCTCCAAGAGAATTATTGAATGCATTAGCAGAACATGACTTCATTAACAGCATTAAAAGTTAGCATTTACGGGAAGGCAGGCTCTACTTTGGCTCGTATTTCATTAAATGACAACAACCTTTTGAATATTTAAACTAACACGCATCGACAGCTCATTCAGGGCACAGGTCTGAAAGCATTTAAGACTACAGCAATGTTATTTAAAACAATATGAAGAATTGTTATTGCACTCATATTTTTTTGAATATTAAAAAGGCATTTTCCAGAACGTTTAGTATTTACTAATGTTCATATATAATTAAAACCACAGCCAAGATCATGCGTCTCTGAGCTAATTTTTGTTGCCCAGCATCTTTCTAAAAAAAAATTGTCTTTTGTTCTTTTATTTTTTCTTCTTTGTAGAAAAAGAAACAACTTCTAAATTTTGTTCCTTTTGGCTTTTATAGTTTTTACTTAGGGATGGCTCAGTTTGGAGATAATGGGATTGGATTGCGTCCTTTTGGTTCTCCGCTATCCTCATCTTTATAGCACAGACTGGATGGAGTGAAGATCTCTTACTTCCATCTGGACAGCAGAGTCTTCTCATAGGTAGTTGTCATAGCTGCTTTTACCGTGAGATTCAGCTTTTGTGACGTTATCCTTTCCAGGGACAGTGAGACAGATCTCATGCAAGCCACCTAACTGGGTAAGGATACACCACTCTCAAAGACTATTAATATTTCCTGAGCCAGCAAAACAATACTGATCATATTTCTTTGCTGTGTTGATATTTTTTTCTCTTCAGCCTTGTGATTGTTGCATGAATAATTGCTACAATTTTTATTTAAGACAGCATCATTCAATATTTCAGAAAATCAGGATCAATTTCAATTAGGCTTTTCCAATTACCTTTTATTTATAGAAAAAAAAATCAAAGTGGGTAAGAATGCTATTGCATCTCTGAGGATTTCATGCTTACAGTTGTAAGGTTTGATTCTCTTCTCCTCTACTGTGATACGTATCAGGCATAAATGTGAGGCATAATGTTAATGTACGTTGGTGTAAAAGCAGAAAGGAGAGAGGAAAGAATTTGGCTGCATAAAGTGCATCTTTGAAGCAGAGGGGGCAAACATAGGAGGTCCATGAAGCTTGAGGTGGTGCAGGAATTGGAACTCAAATCCTGCAGAGAAACACTAGAGGTAACTGGTTTGCTGTCCCCTGCCAACTCTCTCCTCAGTTGTACATTTTTGGGTACAGATCTTTGGACAAGAAAACATACAGATAGGCCACTTGCAGACAGAAAGGGAAAACAACCATCTGCACAAAGCCTTCCCTGCACTTTTAGGGACTGTGAGAGGAGGGGGAGTGCTGATTGGCTGCCCCTGTGTCCTGCCTGGGGCTGAATGGGCATAGACCAAACACATCTCACTGTGACACAGAGAACCCAGAGGGTCTGGAACCCAGGGGTACCTCTCAGCAGCTGAGATGCTCAAGTCACTGCAGATCTGCACTGAGCTTCCTTCACAGTGCCTGGACCTGGAGCAGATGATGGAAAGCAGACTTCTTTCCTGGGCAGTTAGAGAAGTGGCACAAGTGTCACTTGCTGTCACCACATCCTAACAGAGGCAGAGGTCTTATCTGCAAGGGAGCAGAGCGCTGTCACTGCCATACTAAAAGGGATGAAAGATGAAGTTTAAAGAAATATGAGAAGAAAACAGGAAAATAAATAATGTCAGGAGTCAAGCTAAGAGCAAGGCTGTCCTTCTGCCATTGCAATGAGGGAGTAGGGACAATAAATCAGCTAGACCTAGACAGAGGACAAAGCACTGCATCAGTTGACAGCAGGAACTGAAAATGTATGTTTGTGTCTTGAATATTCACCTTGTTACTCACATTTAATTTTCTACCAGTGCTTTCAATAATAATAGCCATTAAACAATACTATGTGTATACACTGTGGGGGGAA
>PPHD01015826.1:1910-15884 GCA_002909625.1 Bambusicola thoracicus
TGCCGGTTAAACTCGCTGGCTGCTAAAGAAGGGCTGCAGGAGGTGGGTGTTTGCACCTGTGCTCTGAGCTGCGCTGGGTGCTGTAACTTTCTGCCTCCCCTACCGGAGCCACTCCGTGGCTGAGCGTTTCTTGTTGAAGTCACCCGGCTATGATTGTAACGCTTCTTTGCCTCCGCTGCCGAAAGGAGCAGTGCTGTCAAAGCCGTGAAATGGTGTGTAGAGTTTAGAACTCACTGTAGTTTACCGGCTAAGGATTTTACAAGGAAGAATAACAAAAGAAAGCGTGATGGGCTTTGCTATCATCCGTAGCTTTGTTGAAGTTCACAGGACAGCATTTCAGCAGTGCACTCTCTTCAAGAAAACATTATAGAAAAATGGGTTTCGTGGTACAGGAGCTAGAAATTGTAACTTATCTTTGCTGGTAGCAATATGTCTTGTAGTATGTAGAAGTAGGGTGGTGAAACAGGGCAGGTACTGTACAGAGAATTTGTCTGGAGTAGAAGGAAATAATTTGAATGTCTATCATGCTGCTTTAGTTTTGAGTGGTTTGCATGTTTATGGAAGGATTGTGTGCTTCAGTGTGAAGTGAGTACCTGAAACTGTTACGCTTAGGATGAATGTTCTGATTGTCCCTCAACAGAAAGTTTTTGAGCTACGGAGGATTTTGCATCTGCACAAGTTTTGCAGTCAGTTTCTGGTTAATGGTTATCCTTTGTGTTGCTATGCGTTGAAGTGTAACCTGGGTAAATCATTATCTTTGCACCTTGAGGAAGTAACTCTGGGCTTTAATGTTTTGAAGATCCTTGTGCTTTCTGTCCTGAGGTGGGGTGGTGAATGAGAATACTTACAGCATTAAAACTGTGCTGTCTATTACACTTAAGCTGTGGTTTGTTTTGAGAGAAAAATCAAGGAGTTTGAAGGATGAGTTGGAATGTTTCCTTCGTTTCAAAACGAGTGCTGCTTTGGTAGCAGAACTAAGCCCTTTTTTTCAGGTGCTTAATTGCTCTGGGCTGCTTTGATGTCTCATTCTGTTCACTTGCTTGCTGTGTGTTTCCTACAGGGTCAGCTGCTGATCTGTTTCACAGCTGTGTTGGCACAGAAGCAGGGCTGAAGCTGGGTGCTCAGGAAGGATGTTGCTGTGACTGCGTAGCTCAGCGTGCTCCACCACTGGCATAGTCTGGAGCTCATACATTGATAGCTGCAGGCACGAGAAGTTCCTGGGGTGTGTCCAGGTGGAGGGGGAGGCTAAAATCATTTGTTTTTCAACAATAGGGCCATGAACCAATTTGTGTGAGGTGATGGAAAGTGGGAACAAACAGCTCTAGATACTCCATATTGGCTGCCTGTATGCAAATACTTTGTCGGAAGCTTCAGTTGTTTGAGATGCATTATCTTTGTTACAGAAGGTTGATTACCTGTGGTGTGAGAAAATGTACCTTGGCACTTACCAGAGTAGTTAAGCTTAGGTAAGATTATACAAATTATATGTTGTGAACGTTTTGGGTTTGTTTCCCAATTCTTGTTTAGAAGTTTCAAATACAGAGGAGAGCTTGAGAGAACAACTTTGCAGGAGATCTGAACCTTCATTGAGTGGTTTGGACTTCTGCCGTTATTTTACTGGAATGAACTTTGATTGAAACTTTAAATGTCAATATTAGTTTTCGCTACTCATTAAACTACATGGTGTTTGGTTATTTTAAAGCAAACACCTCGAGGGTTACAGTGGCTATAGTCTACTAGAAGTGGATCAGTTATATACAGATTGTCAGAAACACTACTTAAACAGATCCTTACAGGGTAAAACTATTAGGTTCACGTAGTTGAAAACAAAGCATGATTGAAACGATCTCTTAACAATATAAGTTTATGTTAAAATACCGCTACAAACTTCAGTTGTAATCCTCAGCAGTTCTAATCCCATGCAGATACATGCGCTCCACCACCCAAGGCAGCATAGGGTGCAAGCCAACCTGCCTTTGCAGCTGCTCTTATTCCTTTCTGCCTCAAAACTGTGTAATTTTTGGCTACTGTTTCATCCAGCTGATGGCCATCATATTCAGTGAGATCCATTTTGGGAAGCCACTGTCTGACAGTTTGGGGTGAGCTGTTCACATGCACTATGTCTACTTGTATTCCCAACTCAGCAACTGTTGTTACTAAGGCTGTTTTACTAAGGATGCAGGCAACTTGATCCCTTCACCATCCTCCCCGCAAATGTGGGGCACCGTACCATGCAGGGCCTCCCCAGTTGTTACTGAAACTCACTGAAATTTGGATCTTCTACTAGATAGCATGCTCTTGTCCCATGGTGAATGCATTGTAGCTTCTCTCCTGTCTGTCTAGATAGGTGATTTATATCTTTTGCGTGTTGTGTGATTGCTGGGAGCATCTATTTTTAAGTGTCAGTAATAACCAGACGTACTGAACTGTACTGAGTGTGCTGTCACTTCTGAAGTGTTTCAAAGGGGAGGTGGTGATCACAGACCTTATTGGTGAGCATGGAATTGTAAGCTCGACTTGCTTGTGCTGATAGCTTCAGTTCTCATGTTCATGCTGTGTATTTCCTTCGATAAACTATTCTGCACAAAGGCTCTTCTAATGCCATGTGGTTTGACTGAAAACTTAAGTCCGGCTTCAGCATATCTATCTAGATCTGTTAAAGTGTAGAAGGCCTGTACATCATAGAATCACAGAATAGCTTGGATCTTAAATAGATCTTAAAGCCCATCCTGTTCCACGTTCCTGCCATGGGCAGGGCTGCCAACCATCAGCTCAGGCTTCCCAGGGCCTGTTCCAACCAGGGCTTGAACATCTACAGGAATGGGGCTCTTGGAGCTTCTCTGTGCATGCTGCTTCAGTGCCTCACTACCCTCTGAGTAAGAAATTTTGTCCTAACATCTGACCTGAATTTCTCCTTTTTTTAGTTTTAAACCTTTCCTGCTTGTTCTATCACTGTCTGCCTGTGTAAAAAGTTCATCTCTCTCCTATTTATAAGCTGCCTTCAAGTACTGAAAGGCTGCAGTGAGGTCTCCACTTCTGGAGCCTTTTCTCCAGGCTGAACAAGCTCAACTCCCTCAACCTTTTTTCATAGGAGGGGTGCTCCAGCCCTCTGATCATCTTTGTGGCCCATCTCCAGCAGCTCTGCATCTATCCTGTTCTGGGGGCCCCAGGCCTGGACGCAGTACTCCAGCTGGGGCCTCACAAGGGCAATGTAGTGGGAGACTTAATAAATCTAGGAGAACTCTTAGTATGGTAAGGATTAGATCCATTAGCATTCAGCATAACTTTTTTTAGTAATCTTTTGGAGAAGTAGGATGTGCGATGAAAATGATTGGCTGGGAAAAGTAGCTTATTTCTCTTGTTGAGAGGTGACAGGGAAATTGGAAAGAGAAGGACTCAAATCTTATATAGCTCCTTCTTTACAAAGTTATTTGACCTCCTGGTTGCTACTAGCAGAAAAGTACTGTGTTAGATGCAATGGAACTGAAACACAGTGAGTAACAAAAGCTTAGCAGTTTTATCACTCCTAGTCAGTGCCTGAAGTGTTTTCTGCTTGTGTATGTCCCTGAATGTAGATCTTTCATTGCTGAGATTCATCAGTGCTGAGCTAACAAGAGGTTACTTCCTTGAACACAATGAAGCAAAGTACACAGAGCGGAGAGAGAGAGTATACACATGCATGCGGATACCAAAAGAACTGGAAAAGGTGAAGTACTTTTAAATATTTCTTTAAATTTAAAGATTAAATCGACTGCATTAAGTTATTTAAAGGAACGTTTATTTTTGAATATTTTTCACTCAAAAAATAAGATAAAAATCTGCAATGATTAACTTTGTGTTTTCAGTTCAGAGCAACTCAGTGTTGTTAACAGAAACAGACATAACTAGCTTTCAAGTCCAGATGATGATATTTGGATTAATTAAAATACAAAGCCAAATAGAAATCAAAATACAAAATTTTACTGTAAAATGTAATTTTTCATTAAAATACAGAACAATTGTTTTAGCTAATCTTCCAGTCTAAAAATATGGTGATGGCTGAGTTTGTCTAAGGTTTTGTGACTTTCACAGCCGTCTGTTTTGCTTCTGGCTGCTCTTTACCTCACCTTCCTTACCTTCCCCTGCTATCCAAGTGCTGTGGTCATTCCCATAGATGCCTTCCTGCCACTTCCATTCTGTATGCCTAAATGTAATTCTGACCCTGCAGCAGGCCAGTTTCAATGCTCTGATGTAGAAGAGAGTTTTGTTCTCACCCATTTTGAAACCCTCTGGGAGAGGATGTCACGTTTGAGCAACAGCCAGAATATGCTCAGGGGATGAAGTATAAAGCAACATTGGTAATAAAGTCATCTAGGCTGCATTATAACTGTACTGTACTGCATTAATAACTGCATTACTTAAGAGTAATGCTGTTGAATTTCTCAAAACCTCTAGGTACAAAGTTGTATGGTAAACCTGATCTAATTAACAGTAAGCTATGGTGAAGTGGGAGTCTGGATCCAGGACTCTTCCCACCTCCCTCCCTCATCTTACACACAAAGTTGATTTTTCATGGCCTTTGGTGGTTACTGAACCATTCTGAGATTTAAATTAGCTCATAATTTGGCACTGAATGCTTCATGTTTCATGCTAAGATAGGCTAAGCAGTTCACTACATGCTATGTTCTCACTAATTCAGAACCCTGGTGAGGATGGGAGGGTAGCTGAGTAGCTTGAAGTAGGAGTAGAAGGTTCACAGAGCAGCGGAGGAAGTCTGGCTTCTGTTGTCCATGCCTTGCACGGCCCTTGAGTATCATTAAATTTATGCTTGGTCCATGATGAGACCTGGTTTTACAGAATTAAATCCATCTCCATTGTAATTATGGAGGCTATTATGTGCAGTCCCAAAGCCATGGAAATTATTTTGAAGGATCACCACCATATGTTTCCCATAAAATTTTTTAACATGTAAGAACAAGCAAGGGCCAACAGTCTTGTGTAAATAAGGTTGATGTTCTAAGTAGTGAAATTGATGAGTTTTTTGCACGGTAAATTAGACTTTATTGTCTGTTTTGAATGTCAATGGCAGAATATGAAACTGAGCAATAAGCAGATAGATTTAAAAAGTGATGGATGTCTTCTTACAGCGAGAGATTATTAAATAAATCTGTTCTTTGCTTGGGCTTAGTCCAAGCTAGCTCACATTCTAGCTATAACAAATTGAATAATACTGAAAAAAATGAAAAAGTATGCTGGCAAGCACCTGGAAAGCAAACTAAATGATGTGCAGACCAGCTATTGTAGGAATCGCTCAACTGATTTTAAAAGTCTGCTTAATTCAAAGGAAGAATGTGAGGCAGTAGGAAAGGAGTGGAAGAATTACCTTACGACTTGTATTGTTTACTACCTGACAGTGTAATTGCAGAGCAGGAATGTAAATCATAATCAGCTAGAGTGAAAATAAACAGGAATAAAATTTATCCTCTGATATTAAGTGAATACTTGATATTCTTTAATGTACTTTTATTAGATTTGCTTTATTTTTTTCTACATATACTTCTAATGCCATCACACTAGGGCTTAATATTTAGGTAAAATTAGGGAAAATAGAGGGTGCTCAGAGTCCTGTTCAGGAAAAGCTTAGATTCACAAGGTAGGTAGGAAGGGGTGGGGGGGAGAAGAGGGAGGAACATCCAGAGAGAATCGGCTATATAACAGCTTAGAGTAGGTTGGCCTGTGCCCATAATTAAATGGCTTTAACTGCTTTTATAAATTGAGGAAGCATTTTAACTGAGTGCAAGTATGTAAATTTACTTCTTCATATTTCCTATTCCTCTTCATATGAAAGAAGGATGCATAGTCCCCGAAGGGAAGTACCTCAGTTGTAGTTAGGTGTATAATAGAAAACTGACAAGGTAAAATCTGGGTTTTTTTAGGGGGAAAAAAGGGACAGATTAAAAGACATTTATATGGCAAATGGTTTTACACGTGTGTACGGCTCTAGAGGTTTGTTGGTCTTTTTTGTCCTGAGGTTGAAACATTAACTTCTGTAAACTTTGAAGGAAGTTGGAAAGTGAACTGCGGTAATGCCTAAACGTGGTTGGCAAGCTGTGGTTATCTGTACAGGTCTTTGTTTGGGTCTTGTGGGGCAGAATTTTTGATGCAAGTTTTCCAAGTGCATATAGTATTGTGCTTGTTGGGTAAACTGAAGTAATGTGTAAGTGCATTGTTCATACAAAATATAATTCTGTATAAATTTTTTTTGTAACTCTGTATAAACTACTAACATCTGTTTTGTTTTTATAATTTAGTTGATGTTTTTTGGAATCTTTTTGTGCCTGGATGCTTTTCTGTATATATTCACCCTGCTTCCTTTGAGAGTTTTTCTGGCAATGTTCCGGTTCATCACTTTGCCTTGCTATGGATTACGGTAAGTTGTTTCAAGAGAAGGATGTTGATACACACAAATAATGTTTCTGTTTATCTGAGTGGTTAATTTTATGGCCTTCCAATGCTGTTTAAACTACTAATGATTTCTTCCACCATGAAGTAGTTCTGCTCTAACCAAGCCAAATTAATGGTGCACGTGAGGTACTTCTAAGCTTTGCCACCAGTCACCAATTCTCGTTTCCTTCAGACAGCAGTTTGATAAAATCTTTTAAGCAAATGTGGGTTAGTAAGGAACGTGCCCCCTGTAGTTCTGTTCTTCTAATTTGAACAGTATTTTAGCATTTGTTTGGCTTTGAGTTAATGACTTGACCCTTGTGTTTGGCAGACTGACACTGAAACAAAAGTTTTGTTCTTTACAAGAGTTTTCCTTCTTTCCACAGTAACCTTTTCCCAAGGGGTTCATGTATAAAATGGCTTTCTTTTTTTCCTTTAGAATCTTGGGGAGCAAGTGGGATGGGAATAGCTAGCCACAGTATGTTAAACTTTAGGAATTTGGGGGGTTTTTTGCTTAGATCAATGCTAAGAAAGTTGGTAATTTGTAGAATTTCTGTTTTACCTTCTTGGAACAGGAATAAAAAAAAAATGGGACAGAATTAATTTCTGTGATAAAAGTTGGTACTTTAAAGTATACTTATGACAAAATCTTAAAGTGTAACCTAAAAATATAGGAGTTTTTATATTGATGTTGTAATTTTTTCGTGAATAAATCAGGGCTTCATAGTTTTCATTGTGGATTTCCCCATGCTGTAAGTTGATTTATGGCTGCCGATTCTTTATTTTGATCAAATTGATTGCATTTCCGTTATTGATAGGCTTTTACGTGTCTAGTGCTTTTAGATGCGCAGTTTAGAATGTACCTTTTGATTTGAAAGCAATCTCATCTTACTGTATTAAAAAACACTATTTCTAGTTCTGAGGTGGAATGTTTGTTCTTGGGTACTGCTTACAACAGACGCTAGGTGGCAGTCTTTAATACTGTGTTCTGCTGTTAATTTTGAGCTGAATCTCATATTAAAACTGCCAAGGTTTTTCTATCAATCTAAAGAACAGTATGGCTGCTGTTCTGTTTCAAATCAAATTGTGTGCCTATTTGTATATTACTGTGTGAATGCTATTGCCAAATTACTAAAATTCTGGTAAATGTAATGGATTGTAACGTACTATTTGTTTTTCTTCTTACTACTTTTTAAAAACTTAATAGTTGTCATTTATAAATTTAGTTTTGCTTTTGACAAATGAATTTTCTGCTCTACTGAAATGGTAATTAAAAATCTGAAAGACCAGTTGCTGGCTTGGACTGTAAGGCAGTGTCCCGACAAAGCAACAATCAGAAGACCACACACACACCTGCAGTGTTAAAATTTAGTCCTCGTGCCTAACGATATTCTTAGTGTGAAAGGCAGGGTAGGATACAGCTTGATCAATTCAACTTTAATGTGTTAACTTTAAAATGGTATCAGGTAAGATTCAGTGAGACTGAGACCTTCTTGAATGAGAAAGGTTTGATTACGGTAGGAATTCCTGAAACATTTTCTTTGGTGTCAGTTTCTTCAAATATTTATGGAATTTCTTTAGAATCTCTTTACTTACTGAGGCTTTGTCTAAGTCGTTAATATATTAAAAATGTTTTTTTATTGAATAGTTCACATTGATTTATAGTATGTAATGGGACCTTCAGATTGAATGATTCATTTCCAAATACTCAGAGTGTGCACTTTGTTTTTTGTTTGTTTTTCTTTCTTTCCAGTCATTCTGATTTGATTTTGTTAACGTTAAAGCTAAGATTATTTGTTCCGCTTTTCTAGCTCAGGAATTTTTTGTGTGTGTAAATGGAGTTCAGTAGGTAAAATGCACCTATAATTACAGAAGGTACTTGAAGCAGGTGGCTGGTTATCTTTTAACATGTTCATCCTCACAAATGTGTGTGATTAGTTGTTTTTGAACCTGCCACATCATATTCCATTCTGTGTAGTAAATAAAAGTGCTCCTCCCTTCATCTTGGCTATTTTCTCAGCATCTTAGTGAAGTGACTGGGCAGTGAGTGTTCTGTCAGCCTTCCTCTTTACTCTTCGACTCTTCTGTTTCCTCATAACAGTGTAGATTATATTACCCTTCACTTCTTCAAAACAATGAAAATATGTTAAGATGAGTTAATTCCTGTCTATAGGAATGTGTACAGAACTGAAGCGTAGGGGGCGCGCTCTGTAGCTTCCTATGCATTTTAATCTTCCATCTAAGAAAGCTAAGAGAACAGAGTAAATGAATCTTGAAGAAGTTTCTCCTTTATCTGCCTAGACCCTGCAAGTTGGTTCCATTTTACTGCTAAACCATCCCTTGGTCTTTTGAGTAGATTCAGTTTTTTGTATTTTCAGAGTTATACTGGTGCTAGCATAGCTATTTTAAAGACTCAAAAATCTGAAAACTTCAATGAGAAAGTCATTAAAGTCATTTAATGACAAGATTCTGCCTTTACATTAACTATAAGCTTCTGGTTAAATTGTTGTAGTCCAACTGGCTGTTGCTGAATCATCAGATTGTGGTGTTTTTGGCAGGTGAAACTTCATTACTCCTAAGCTCCTTGAATGATGGGGTGCTCTTTAAAAAATTAACACCTAACAAAAATGAACTACAAGAGCAGTATTTTTAAATTACGAAAAAAAAAAAGCTCTTCAGTGTTCTGAGTAGTGGAAAATTTCTCAAACTATGATTTTTGAATCTTAAAAGCTAATTTCATTTGATTGAAATACTTTCTGACAACTTAAAAGTACGTGCTTTGTTGGAACAGTCAATCTAAGAGAGTGAGAAGTGGACCTGGTGGTGTTCTTTTCAAATACAGTCCTCAGTAGGTTTCTAAAATAACTGTCCCTGTGGTTGAAAGGTGTGGTTTCTTTTTACAGTTCAGACTTCTTTTTATTTTAATACTTCACACCTGAATATTCCGGACAGATTGATGTCTCTGCTTCATTTTGAAGCACCTCAGTAGAGCTTACTCTATTGTTCTTGTTTTTTAAATACATTGCATATCAGAAAAGCCTTTTGTGGGAGAATGGAAATGCCCTTCTGTTTTATATGGAAAATACTCTGATAGGAAGGCCATGTTTAGTAAAACTGATAAAACTCCCAATAAATTACGAATAAAGATGTTTTTACATCTTACCCATAAAATAAATAAGGACTCTTGCAAAGAATGGTGAGATTTACTGCAAATCCTGGCTTTCTCAGGAAAGCTGCATATGATTCTTCTTACACGAAGAATGATTGGGCAGATTTTTACTTGTCTTCCACGAGGAGGAGTTGCAGATCATGAACACATCTCCTGTTTTCTTTTACTCTTCTCCCTTCTCCCAGAAAGAATTGAATTTAGGTTCAGTCGGCCATCCTGTCACTTGTTATACTACACATACCTCTTAATTTCCCATTGCCCTCCTGTGAAACCATAGATCATAGAATCATAGAATTACTCAGGTTGGAAGGGACCTCAAGGATCATCAAGTCCAAGATGTAGACTTTTCAGTTGGAGATAAATGAAAGCAGCGTTACTTCAAGAAGGAAATTGCAGGAAGAAAGCATCTCAGGAAAACAAAAATCACACTGGCATTCTTATTATCACGTAGTCCATAAAGAAATGTAACCTGTGTTGCACGTAGGCCCAAGCCTGATGTTTTTTAAGGGCTAGTTTTAACTGTTAAATACCTAAAATTCCTACTGTCTGCTTAAGCTCATGGTGAAGTAATGCACCTCTCCAGCAATATCTGTGACTTTCTACCAACCAAAAAGGGCAGGTGCAGTCACTATTTTCTGTAGTAATCTCTCAGATCAAGTACTCCTTTGTCCTTTCCATAACAGTGCATAGTGTAGCAACATTACAACCTTCTCTTTCTTTCTTTCTTGTAAATCAGACCGAAGGGAAGAGCACTTTCACTTCCTTTATAGGATGGAATGTGGTGTCACAGGGATTCCTCCTTGGTGAGTAAGTCCTGATTTTCTTTTTCCTTCTGTGCTGTCAGCCAAATTCACACATTAGCATGTAATCAGTAAAAATACTGGTTACAGATGAATAGGGTAGCTAAGTTAACTAACGTACTTCAAAGGAGACACCAACAGTTATTATTCAATACTCAGTAAGTGAAATTGATTTGGTGCTGTTTGTGGTACGTATATTTTTGTGTACAAATTCACTACCATGTGGAAATTGGCTGAAATCTTAGTAGGCCTAACACTCTGTTTATACAGAGTGCCCGTGTTCCTGTTCAGCCCAATTTAAAATAGGCTGTTTTGGACAAAACATAGCCCCTGCTGTACTTCATTTATAGTGCCTTGAGCTTTTTATGTTTATTCCAAGTAACAGTTAAGTCATGCTTATAGCTATATTTTACATGAATTTCAAGCAGTTGGGTTGATTTAGGTTTTCTTTTTTGTTTTTTTTTTATAGCACTTAAGAAATTGTGGAGAGGGTTCTGAAAGTTTCTTGCCAGCTATCTTATTAGTATTAGACTTCAAATTAATTGCGTGTAGACTAAAACACAGTGCTTTATTTTATGCTCATACACTGACTTCACTTACATTTTATTTCATTTTGAATAACAGAATCAAGGCTTAATGAAAGCTACTTTTAGTTGTCACTTATTTGAAACCTCTCTTTTTTTAATTTGTTTTGAGGCAGCTCTCATCGGGGCCTAACAGAAAGGTTGGTTTTGTTTCATTCTTAGCATGGTTTTGTGCTGTGTTGTGTGCATGTTGAGGCTCTCTGTTGTTTGAGAAATGAGATACCAGTTAGTCTTGGCCAACTTAGCTCTCTGTATATTCAAATGGAACGTGTTTTTTTGTCAGCCCTAAGTCTGTATATATCGACAGTGTTATGACGGTGAAGTCCTGCATACTGTAAACTGATCTTTTTTTTTTTTAAGTTTCTAAGTATTAGAATTGATCAGCTTAGTTATTGTTTTTTTTCTGAAGCCACGCTTAATTCCAATCTTACGCACAGTTGTAGGAAAATATTTACAATATTTCACTTTGCTCTTTTTGAAACATCTCTGGGGTGTTGCTATATATGTGTGAGTATATCCTTCAGACAGACTTGCTTGGGTTTTCTTTCCCCTGGCGTCTTCACTGCTTCATGCCAATTAGTTCAGTTCTTGTTAATGTTTCATAAAGGTTAAAAACCTAGGATATCACCATTCATTGTTAAACAATGCACTGAAGAATTAAGACTTTGATGTGTAACTATATGTGTAAAACAAAATATTGCATTTTCATATAAATATCTGAGATGTAAAGGAGGGAGAAATAAGATATATAAATATAACTGCTTCCTTAGATCACTGCTTTCATAACTGAAGTATGTTATTAAATAATACAGATGTCAGTGGTTGTCTGTTTGAAAAATGACAAAGTTATCATTGAATAAAAGATGAAGTTAGAAAAAAATTGCCCTAAAATATTCATTTAAGCTTGTAACCTCAGTGCTGGAAGGGTGTTTTATTAGCCAAACAAGCCAATTCCAGTGACAGGTTTTTTTAAGTTGTGTGAAGCAGAATAATGTCTCTAGGAATAAATGTTATTTTAATGTTACAAATATATGCAGGTGATTACATTCATGATTTTATTAAGATTTAATAATCTATCTAAAGCGTTATTGCAGCTGTAGTTTAGTCACGTGTTTACATGCTCTGAAAGCCTGGAGATATTTCATTTATTTAATAACTTGAAGGAAAAATACTGTGAAATCCAAATTAGAGGTTGTGGATGCCCCATCCCTGGAGGTGTTCAGGGCCAGGTTGGAATGGGCCCTGAGCAGCCTGGTCTAGTATTAAATGTGGAGGTTGGCAGCCCTGCCTGCAGCAAGGGAGTTGGATCTTGATGATCTTTGAGGTCCCTCCCAACCCAGGCCGTTCTACGATCAGTTGAAATGACACACAGCCACTATGTTACCACTACATATGGGTAACTTGTCTCCATAGCATCAGAATGATTATTTGTTATGGTCGAATCTATTTTTTTCCAACCAGTAGATGGAGACAACTAGTGTATAGTATCAGATGGACAGACCTTGAAAAAGGCAGGCAGGTTTTCTAGTTCTGTAATTTTCACTGGTCTAAGCAAATTGCTCATGTCCAATCAGATTTCCACACCACACTTTTCTTCACTGGGTTTTATGTATATCATGAAATGGACTTGACCCCTACTTTGGATTTTCTAACAAGTGAAACAAATGTAAATTTCTGTTTCTAAGCTGTACAGAAAAGAAAAAAATCTTTGTAGCAACAAAATTTTGTTGTATTCTAATTTGATTTTAGCTTTTCCTATAGAATGAGAAAGTGACCTAAGTATTTATAAGGGAAGCTGTTTGTTCAGATCACATCATTTTCAGAACAGAGCAGTGATGTAGATTCACACTTTTTAAATATATTTTGACACGCAGTTGACAAGAAGTTGCTTTAACGGACTGGTGCTCTGAGTTCCTAGTTGGTGGTGGATGCCAGCCACTGCACTGCGTATGTTTTATCGTGGTTTTACTTCTAATTGTCTCAGACACAGTGTGATCACTGGGCTGAAACAGAAGCCTGCTGTGGTGGAAGAGAGAGGCATAACAGGAACGCTTGCATGCCACTTCCCTATGTTAAAGTTAGTAACAGGAGTGCATATCCCCCAAAGTGTGCATTTGTGCAGTTATATTATTTGGAAACCTAAGTGTTGTTTCAGCTGCAATTTTATTTTTTTGTCATTTACTGGGCATAATAGTAGCAGTAGTTGATAGGCTGAGGAATTTGAGCGTGTTAAGTACTTGCTCTGGAATGGTAAGTGCCTGCATGAGTCTTTCTGTGTAGCCTTAGTTTGTGGGAGCAATTTTATCTGCAGGTTTCTTTGTGAAGGGATGCTTGGATTTTCAGCTGAAATTCATGCAGATTGAAGAACCACCTCATGTTCAAACAACTCCATGTATTCAGTTTTGCTAGTAAAGCATTGTAAGATTTTATGTAACAGATAATGGAAAGAATGGATAAGCTTTACTCTTTTCTGTAAAGGGGCTTCGATGTCTGAAGATGTTTAAATTTAAAGTGTGATGACTCCTCAGTTGGTCTGTGCTGCTAAACATGGGAACTTGAGGTTTAGCCTAATGAAGCTGTGAAGTTGTGAAGAGTATCTTTGAGAGAGCACAGCAAAAATATTATAAGTAATACTGGAATAATAGTAGGAAATAGGTGAGTGAGAGGACAGAAATCTTGTATCTTATCAAGGCACTTTTGAAAGACAGTCCTAATACACTGAATCTGTGTATTTGCTGGCTTATACGGTGTGAAATATTCACCTCTGTAATCAGCCATATTGTGTAACAGCTCTCACATGGCATGATTTCTGGAATCCAGTAAGAGGAACTACATCTTACACAGACTCTTGTGATATTATCTTTGAAGAGCTAAGTGAACTGAAGCAGGGACTGTATTTAATTCACTTCTGGGATACTGATTTCTGTAGAAAGATTCTGTTGTTTGCTTTTCAGTAACCAGAACGACTGAATATAAAATGGAATCGTTGTCCTGCTCT
>PPHD01015827.1:0-15883 GCA_002909625.1 Bambusicola thoracicus
CAAGGCTGCATGTGGCTTTTGAGACAATCTGTGCATGAACAACAGAGGTGCACAGTCCTGCTACGGGAATCCCTGAAGAGGTGAAGGAATAGCACCCCAAAGGGCATAACCCACATTCCTGGAAGCATCAAGGTGCATGGGCAGCCCAACCATGCCTTCACCTATGGGAAACCTGCCAGTGACAGCAATTAAAGTGTTTCAAGCTGCCAAGCATCAAGGGAAATTCTGCCTTGTGAGCCCTGCCTGTTGTCCAGAAGGATGAAGAGATTTCCAGCCCATGTCCCTTGCACTCATATCATCATGGAAAGGACCCCACTACTTCACCCTCCAGCAAAGTCCAAAACCCCCCAAAGAAGTGGACATAGGGCACAGGGGATAAAGCTCCTTTCTGATGTAGTTTTCAGCTTTCAGCCTCTT
Source organism: Bambusicola thoracicus (assembly GCA_002909625.1). Taxonomy (NCBI): domain Eukaryota; kingdom Metazoa; phylum Chordata; class Aves; order Galliformes; family Phasianidae; genus Bambusicola; species Bambusicola thoracicus. The sequence goes on from PPHD01015827.1 coordinate 418, forward strand.
TCAGAAGAGCCATAAATGGACGCGGTTTCACCTGGATCAGTCCCCAAGGAGCAGGCATACTGCCTTAGGCATGGCACTGCCTTTGGCTGCTTCCCCAGCCCAAGGTCATCCCCACAGTTAGCCTTCCTCCCTGGAGCTGCTCTGTCTGAAAAATGAGTGCCTACGAGAGTGGTATGGCAGAGCACTCCCACACACAGCTGCAGAGGGAGTTATTTAACAGCACGAATGTTACTGAAGCACAGACTGTAGAGCCTGTTCCCCTCCTGCAGTATAAAAGGCAGTATTACATCATGCCTATGCTGAGAAACACTCCTCCCTTAAGAACAGCATAGAGAGGTTATCTCAGAAAACATGACAAAAATGCAAGGGTGCTGGCAGGTGGGTACAGACAAGGCCAGATCCTTCCACTCCTTATTGGTGACCTTGCTTGTGTTGTTCCTCTGCTCCCTGCCCATGGGACATCACTCCCTGGGCAGAGGAGAGGATGGGGGTTTGTGGTTCCCCATTTCTTCTGCTGTCCGTGAAGCAATGACAGAAACACCCATAAGAGTTCAGCATGATGGAAATGTTGTATCTCACCTGAGGCGTTAAAGCCCTAAGGTGCCAAGTGTCTCCTGGGAGCCTGAGAAGAGCCAAAGGCCACGAGGCATGTCAACAGCATCTGAAAGGCACACAGAAAACAGGAACTATAATCAGTCCGGGCCAGATCACCAACCACAACCAAGGCTGTAGTTTCTCCCATGCTACGTGAAGGATCCCCAGATTTCATTTCTGCTCTCTGCACTGGTGATGTTGACAAGAGTTAGGATACATTTAATACCAGGAGAAAAGTTTAAGACAGTGCTGCAAACACGAGTGAACCCTTACAGGAGTCTGACAGAGAAGATCTGCTTGCAGCAAAAAGGCAGACATTCAGCTTGATATCTTTCCTGTCACCTACCACTGCAAATACGTCACTTTGTTGCTCTCTCTCCTCCTTCCCAAATAAGTATTTCACCTAGAAGAAAAAAAATAAAAAAATAAATTTGTTTCCAGCCCTATAATAGATGCACTTCTTTTACTTCAGGATTGATCTCTTTGTGCACTGGTAAAAATGTACAGTCTACTTTCAGTATTTTTGACACACGTTTCCACATTTTTCCATTTGTGGGACAAATTATATCAATAAAAATCCAATTTGCCCTGCTGTATTTAGGGAACAACTCCTGTATGAGAGCTGGGTCTCTGAGGTTCTCAGTTTCTCCTACAAAATGCTCTACAGTTTAACATCTTTCTTGGGAAGAAGAACGTCCTCAGAGTTGCCTGGGGGAGGATCAAGAATAAAGCATTTTCCAAATAGCTTTGGACAAAAATTGATGTCCCATTAAATGCAGGAAGTTGAGAAGGGCAGCAGTGGCGGTGCTCAATGGAGATCTACTTTCCGTTGATTTAATGATATCGGATCCTGTCTGGTGATTATATTGAGCAAGTGGTATTACATCTTTAAGAAGAAAATAACTTTGAATTTTGAAAAAAATAGAGGCAAAACGTATCTAAATCATTAGCACTGTTACCTAGTAAAACATCCAGAATTTAGGTGTCATACACTGGCATAGCATAGCCACTTTTGTTTATGAATGATAAGGGATGAATTATTTGAAAAAATTGAGAACAGTCTGAAAATTAAAACAGCAGCAAAACCATCACAAAATAAAGCCTCAAATTCTGTTTTTGGAGCTGTTGTTGGAAAGGTTGCCATATTTGTGTGAAATCACATGGAGGATACGTACGCAAGCATTCTGCTCAGCATGCACCCCAAACACCCACCACAGTGCTAGATTAACTACAATAACACATTCCAAAAGGCAGATACACTGCAAAGCAAATTGCACAACCCTTTAGTGTGCTTTGACACCCAGAAAGAGAAGGCACCATTGAATGTTCCAGATATACCAAGTCTACAACAATGAAGCACAAGGCTGCAAGAAAAAAATACGACCCGGTTGCCAGCAACAGTCAGATATTGCCACAGAAGGGGAAAGTCAGTCGCTGAGGAAGAATGGGTTCTGTATGGGCTGGCTGCTTCCTAAAGAGCTGAAGGTATTTCTAGAAAAAGCAGGCTGTAAGCAGGAGGTTTGCCCTGGAAAGTACTTACTTCTCTGAAGCAGAGTTATTGAGCACACATGAGGAATGAACTTATTTTTTTGTAGAATAGGGAAATGCAAAATGAAATGAATGTAGTTCCCCGCCTTTCCCACAGTAGATCAGAGACTCATTTCAATAGGAGTGCCTCGGTTTCATGAAATAATGAACAAAGGAAAATCTGCACAATAAAGCATGCTTTTTTTCCCATAAGCTCCTAGCGTATAAGCTTTACTCGTTAGCATTTCCTTCCTCTGACATTTATTTTGTAAAAGTAATAAAGTCTTGAAAATGAAGGACATCATACCTCACATCCTCTGTCGCTAAAGCTTTCATGATAGATGTGATTTATCAGCTGAACATATGGAGGATAATGTTAGCAACGTGGTCAGAGCATGGGGTCAATCCAGTCTCCCCAGCAGAACGAAAATACACGACTCACTACCTAAATCTTGGTATAGATCCAGGCAAAACAAGCCAGTTCTCCATTGGTTATGGACATGGCACTTCTCAGGTTGCTAGAGGACTATTACTCCCCTCAGGGATAGCCCACAGCTCCCCAGCTGTTCTACTGCCTCAAGAATGAGGACAAAATCACTAACAGCGGCACACTGCAGCGAGAGCCATCCAGCTCCTGCCAGCACTGAACCTCCTGACTAATCCGAGCCTGATCGATTTGGAAAAATCTTGTTCTTCTCTATCATTTGCTTGGTTGGAAGCATAAAGGAAAAATCGGACTCATTTCTGTGTTTTAAATATCGTCACGCATCAAATGAGTGCTTTTTCTTTTTTTTTTTTTTTGTTTTTTTTTTGTTTTAGAACCTGAAGTGACCAGCCTGTCCCTATTGAAACAGGTGCACTGTGGCCTCACAGGCTGCATCAGCTAATTGTCCCTCCTGTTAATCTCATGTCCACTCCTAAAGGCAAGTTGAGGAATTCTGGTTTACAGATCTAAGCAGTGTTTTCAATTTAGCTCAGTAGAGGGCAAATAACCATAAGGAAATAAAGAATCCGAGCCATAAAAACATACGTAGCCGGGATTATTTCTCCTAACACCTCCCTGTGAGCTCAGACAGAGACCCAGAATACTCGCCACGTGACTCCTACTAATGACCACAGAACAAAATCAGTGGGGTTTTGTGTTTTCTGGTGGCAGCTAAATTACTCCACTTACCATTTGTGCTGAAGGTTTGCAGTGCCTAATAGACCTCAAAGCAAATCCCTCTGGAGCCAGTTGGGAACCGGCAGCCAGGTGAGCTTCACGTGACTTTTAAGGTTGATGGAAAATATTTCTCACTGCTGGGTAGAAGGGAGCTACTGAATTTAATTCCTTCAAGCCACAGTCATAAAATTAGATAAATAAATAAATACATACATAAAGCAGAAATTATTCATCTTTGCTTCACAAAAGAGAGAAGAAAAAAAAAAACAACACTCAATTTCAAACTAAGGCCAAAGTGTGGTAAAAGAGCTCATTAATGCTGGTAACTGAGCCTAACTCAGTGTAAAGAAGACAACTTTAAATGTGCAAATATGTTCAACACATCTACATACGAAACAGTTGCCTATGGAAAGGACAGATGCTCACCCAAGCCAGGATTGCAGCAAACCCCTTCTTTCCAGTGCAGAACCGACTTGTATTCTCAGGAAGAGACGTTCTGCCATTATCACGGAGGCAAAAGAAGACACGTTAATGATGTATTTGCACACTGGGGACTGTTCTAGGATTCAACCTCCAGTGATACCGTATAACCACAGGAGGCTTGTGCTAAATATTGCAGTTACGTAAGGATATCAAGGCCAGGCTGGATGTGGCCCTGGGCAGCCTGCTCTGGTGGTTGGCGACCCTGCACATAGCAAGGGAGTTGAAACTCAATGATCATTGTGGTCCTTTTCAACTCAGGCCATTCTATGACTATATGATATTTCTTTTAAAAGTGATCTCACTTCATTTTGCTAATTCTCTTTGGGGTTTTTTGGATAGCCTAGGATTCTTTTTTTCCTTCTTAATTTCACAACTGGTCCAAAAATCTTCAAGAAACTTGTTAAGAAACCTGTTTCTGGTAAGATCAGAATATGAAAAAATGACACAAAACTAGACAAAGGAAAAAATGTCATAAATTTGTCATAAAATGAATTACTTTGGATATAGCTCTCTGCTATGTAATCCGGGCCTACATTTCAGAGCAAAATGTAAGCTAGTTTTAAAGGAAAAAGAGCTCATCTTGTGGAAATTTAAGAAAAGGTAAGTTTTAAAAGGAAGTACAAAATATAAAATAACAGAACAGGATCTTGCATTTCAGGAATGAATAATAAATTCAAACATCGAGTTCGCTTTCATTCTTCAAAGCCATATTTTTTCAGCATACTTATTGTCAGCATATTTTTCCTCTGCTCAGCTTGCTGCTAATTACCACTGGTGAGAAATTTCTGAAGGCACAAAAAAGGAAGAAGGTTAAAAATATATATATTAAAAATTGCTGTCATCACTGTTATAAGTGCACAGCACAAATCACTAATATTTCCAGTGGTCTCACGAGAGAAATAGGATTTAGTTCTGTCTTACAGATGGCAAACATGGGCACAGATCCTTGAAATCACTTGATGCAGTCATGAAGAACACCTGAGGCTCTGCTCACCTTATCAAGTAGCACAGCTTTCTGGAAGAGTGGAGCTGTAGAGAAGACCACGTGAAGACCAGAGGTCTATAATACTTTGTGTGGTTTACAATACCCATGCAAGTAGCCCTTCCTATTTATTTACTTCAAGTCTGGACTCATAGAATGGCTTGGGTTGGAAGGGACCTCATGGATCATCAAGCTTCAACCCCCCTGCTGCAGTCAGGGCCGCCAACCTCCATATCTAATACTAGACCAGGATGTCCAGGGTCCCATTCAATGGAGCTCCATAGAGACAAACCCACATTAGCAAATGGAATGCATTATGTGCACATCTTTAGTGTGCTCCAGAAAGTTCTTGGGGTCCAAGACTACTCCGTCCACAAGGGGGATAAAAACTCCAGTGAAGAGGAATGATAAGAAAATTGATATTAAAACACACTCTGGCTGTGCTCTAAAATGCTAATGCAGACTACGTTGCATGTACTGAGATAGCCTAGGTCTCTGAAATGCTAATTCTAGTCCCATTTATATCATCTTCTCACTTCAAACTAGAAAGAGGTGCATTGTGAGCTGAATCGAGCGTTTCAGAAGCAGTAGCCAAACCAGAAGCAGTCACTATAGCACTCAGTCAACTGTTACTACTGATTGCCTGATGATGGGGATTGTCCAAGTTTCATTCTTCAAAAGTACATTTTTCTTCATGCCATAATCATTATCAGGACTATTTATAAATGGATACAAAAGCTGCACACCAAGGAAAAGAATATCTTTCTCTTCTGATGGTATGTTGCTTGAAAATGCGGGAACTTTTTTCCAACTAAAGCCTCACTTCTTGTAATACTGGAAATGTCCTCCACTGTCCTTGGAGTCCTACCTTCCCTTATAGAAGCATTTACTACCACGTGCTATTGGGGCTAAGGAAGCAATAAATGTAAGAGATGAGGGAGATGCTGAGACAACAGTCATGACTGTGACTCTACGGTCTGCAGCAAGCTGAAGTGAAACCCAGGATCCAAACCGTACTCAGCTCAAAACCAGTCTGACAACAGATCTGTGATGAAGCGTGGGTTTGTGAAATCTAGTTACATCTGTACTTATATATTTCTTTCACCACTAAATGACACGCTCCTTCTAAAAGAAACTTGTACAATTTGAAGACAGTCAGTGAGGAGTACCGACTATGTCTAATATCACAGTGTTATGATGACTGTGCAAAAGGGGCCCCCTTTTCTTTCAATTCCTCCCAGATTGTGCCAGTATCTAAGGATCACCAAGTGTTTTGTGCACATGCATTATTCAAGACATGCACTTTTTAATGAGAAATTTTGCACAGAGAAAGCAGGCACTGGTAAGATATACAATGTAAACAATACGTGGAGAAGTTATCAGTATGTACATGGAGGTAATATTAGGCAATAAAGGTGCTACCACAATTGATTGATAGGCCTTAATAATGCCTTTCAATTTTCCTAAGGGAGGAAGAAAAAAATGGAACTGAGACTTCCCTGTGTTAAGGATTGTATTTTGTAAGTTCATATTTCTTCACAGTCACTTTCTAGGAAAGGACTTTGCAATGAGTGTAATCTTCTCTTAAAGAACCCTCGCAGTGTGCTTCCCTTTACGAAATGGCATTAGCTGTTATTAAAATACATATTTATTCACATGGAATTGAAAACATTCTTATTTCATTAGGCTTCTACAAGTATATGGTAATAGTAAACGTATCGGGCCGCTGCACTATCTGCATCATATTTATTTCCTTTAGATTCTGCTTCCAAGCATAGGAATAGATTAGAGCAAAATATATTTTAATACAACGCAAAACACAAAGCACTTCAAAATAAAATCATTCCTTTCCATCTGCTTTCTTTATGAGTTTTGCCTAAGGGTCTGATTTCATAAAAGCTAGGCAGGAGTTCAGCAGCTTGTGCCATCCAGAGACTTCAACAGTGGGAATGGAAATTGTAAAGGTGGTTCGAGATTTCCAAGCTGAACGTTTGCGTTCATAAGAAAGAACCACTTGCCCATAATGACAAAGCTAAATTTGTACAGAGTCTGTACAGGAGGAAGAAAAAAAAATATTGTGATTCTATCAGCATAACCAGCAATATAACGAGCTGCTTTGTCAGAAGAGCCCTGTCCTTCACTGTACAGACACTCCCAACCATCCTTAGACCCAAGCCTTCCTGCAGAGTCCCAGGAGTTTCCTGAGCTTACTCACCTCTTTGGCCTGAAGCTACTGCCTGTTTAAACCACTGTAACTTTTCAGATTTTCAATATTTGAAGTCCATAGAGGGCAACGCATGGCATCAGCCAAAACACATCACCCAGCACCACCTGCAGCAAAGTCTCCTACAAAGGTAACTGAGCATGGTGTGTACTTAAGGGACATAGTGACCCCAACAGAAGCCTGGATAAGATGCCTACATAAGTGATTATTATTATTATAAGTGCATTAACATATTTATGTCCACCCTGAATCTCTCTCCAGTCTCTGTTCTTACTTCTACAAATCTGGCTATTTCCAAGATCTGCTTCACCACTAAGTAGACATATATAATTAACAGCTCACACTTAGCCTTACTGCACTGGAAGCTACGTGCCAGTTAATGAGGCACATTGTGCTTCATCCCTTGGTTGTGCATTATGCACTTCTGGCAGTCTTCCCTCCAACATTACTGACCACTCCACCACTTTCCCCGCTATCTAGCTTTATAGAAGTTTATTATTTCAGTTCATTATAGCAAATAACAATTGCTAAATATCACTAAATTGGTAGTTGCTAAACTGCTAAACCAGTGCTGAAATACAATACTGAATGCAACAGGCATACCCTCTTTTGAATCACAATTCTCCATGCACAGTTGCATTCTGTAATTTAGCAGCTTAATTGGTATACAGACCACCTCGTAAGGGCCCACCATGGTATTTGCAGACTGCTAATCTTTTCATCAAGATGGCAGATCTCAACTGTTTTGCAGAAATTAAAATATATGGTGTTGACATTATTAAGCAGAGCAAAGTGATGTTTCATAAATCTACAGCAACACTTGTTATTATTTTAATTCCTTACTTATGGCTCCTTCCTTTTACATGATTTATCCTCCAGAGAGCCACGAGATTAATTGGCCTATAATTTGCTGGGTCATTCAATTTACCCTATCAAATAGTGGCACAATATTAGCTCTGGCATTCCTCAGCCCCTGTGCTCTAAGACTTGTTAGAAATCAGTGCAAGCAGGTCATACATCTCCTCAGGCAATCCTTTCCATACTTCTGGATGCAGGTGCTGGAGTCCTGAGATTTAAAAGTGCTTAACTTCAATAGTTATTTAACATCCTCCCTAATTAGCAACAGAAGACAAAGTGTTTGTTACCACGCTGAGACACAAAGCCATCATTCTGCTTCTTTTTGACTATAGGAAAGAAAACATTACTGACCAGTCCTGAGGCAAAACTTCGGGGGATAGGTGCTATTTTTAGTAGACTGATAGCACTGATCATAGAGATAGTAGGTCTAATAAAAGATTTTGACATTCTCTGTGAAGTTCGCCTTACCTAAATCTTTAAATCAACATGGCTCCAGACAGCATCATTATGGGAAAAATTCTCGTTTTTTTTTAGCGTTGAGACTGATCATGTTATAATTCTTGTTTGTGACCTTCCATGTGCCAAGGCTAAGGTCTCACCTGTTCCTCATACATTTAAGGAATCACAGAATTGGTTGGAAGGGACCTCAAGAGATCACTGAGTCCAACCTCCTGCTGAAGTGGGCACTCCACCATAAGTTGCACAGGTAGGCATCCACCAGGGTCTTGAATATCTCTGTAGAAGGAGAATCCACAAGCTCCCTGGGCAACCTGTTCCAGCGCTCCATCACCCTTACTGTAAAGAAGTTCTTCTGCATGTTTGTATAGAACTTTCTATATTCAAGTTTCAGGCCATTGCTCCTTGTCCTATTGCTACACACCACTAAGAAGAGCCTGACCTCATCCATTTACCTCCCCCACCTCCTTTTAGATATTTATAAACATTTATCAGATCCCAACTCAGTCTTCTTCTCCCCAGGCTGAACAGACCCAGGTTACTCAGCCTTTCCTCATCCACGAGGTGCTCCAGGCACTTAACCATCTTTGCAGCCCCCCACCGGACTCCTACTAAAACAAAGAGGTCTACACTGTTCAGCACTGTCGTTAGCCTTTTATCTGCTTTCCAAATTTACTGTCAGATTTAAGAGCATCACATTCCTGTTTACTCTATGCTAACATGAATGTGTAAACATATCTGGTTTCTCATATAATTGCTGCTCTCACATCTAATCTGCAGCTGTCTGTAGCTTGTATTTCCCTGATTGCCAAACTTCAGGGGCTTGAAATGTAATAAACCTCTCTTGAAGAGCTTTCTATGATCATTTGTACTCTGATGTTTCAATTTTTTCTCATTATCGATCAGTCTTTTGAGAATTATCCCTTTTTACACCAAAGAGAAAGTAAGAGAGCGATTGTTGAGCATGTCTGTCTTCCAGTTAGGATCAGCAAATGCAGTTGGGTTTGATCACTCACATTTCATCAATGCTATTTACTTTCTTATGCAGTGATCAAGTTGCCTTAGGTAGCAGAAGACAACCTGCTTTTTCCTAATAATACCTAATATTAATTTTTTGTTTGTTCTTAGAAAACTACCTAACATTTTTAGAAGCTCTAAGGAAAGCAGTTTTAGCAACTGCTTATTCCCTCTTAACTCACTTAAATTATAAGGGGACACTCTTGGTAACCTACTAACGTCTTCGTGCTTCACTTTTTCCTCCACTTAACCACTGCCACCCAGTCCTTCTGTATGGAGGTCTGCGAACTTCAGCATGTAAAAACTCTTAGTCCTGAGAAATAAATCACTCTATGGGACAGCATCTTTCTTGCAGAGAGCTCCTCCCAGGCAACCACAAGCACACAGAATACATACACACCAGCTATTCAATTTAATTCTCCTGCAGAGGCTATAAGCCATGATTTGGGCACACCAGCTATCTTTGTCTTGCTACCAGCTCTCAATAATACTAATGATATCCAATTTCTTTTCACAAATGGGAATGTGTAATTCCTCTTGTTTATGGCCCAAGCTTCTCACGTCCACAAAAAGGCTATTAAAGAATTGCTCTTCTGTAAACCTCTAAATGCCTTGGTTCTCTGCATCGCTGTAACCTTGAGTTTAAGCAACATGACTTGAGGCAACTTATTGTGTTAGTGTCTGTTAATTCATCATCGTTTGTGTGCTGGTTTTAAATCCTTTGGGTCATTTTAGGAGGTAACTCCCCAGAAGATGGGCAGGAGATGTAGACCCAAGGCAATTCACGTACCTTCCAGCCTTCCTCTGCTACCTCTGGTGTGCTGACACCTGCAGCTCTGCAACGTCAACATCTTAGAGGTACAAAACACCCTCTCTTGGTTAAAAGTGGTGGTGTGGAGAACCATATCCAAAGCTTTTCTTAGATGTGCTTTTCTCCTTTACCTAAATCACATAATACTGAAACCCAGAGGTCACCTCCTCCTCCCCAGTACCTCACCAAAGAAGGCTCTTCTGTATGTCCATACAGCAGAGTGACGTAATCTATCACATCAAAATTATTAATAGCAATGGTTCTGGTGACCACAAGTTGTGCAATCAACTGCTGCAGCACATATAAAACACCTGCAGTTCCACAAGCAACATCATTTCTCTAGAATGTAAAGAACTGCATCCAGCTTTCACTCCACTAATGCAGGCTATGGGTAACTCACTTTATCTATCATGATTCCAACTTGCAGCACCAACAGAAGCCTGGAAGACCAAATGTTTGCTCTCTAATACACATACCCTGATGGATAGCTCCACCTTCCCCCGAGCACTGTTAACCCAAGGCTCGTACTGAGATAAACAAGCTTCACATTGGCTATTTTGCTTTCACTGGTGGGTATTCCTCAGGCAGTTCTGCACAGCCTTGGGATGAGCTGCAGGGATTAGCTCTGAGCAGCCCTCAGGGATATAGTGTCAACTGTTCTCAATTTTGGTCTGCAGAGGCAATGTGACAAGTGCAGCTAGGCCTGATAACAAAGATCATGCCAGAAAGGTGCCAGATGCAGTGCTGTATCCCCCTCTGTTCCCTTGGCACCTGGCAGGCTATTTAAATTCTTTCTCCTCTCCATAGACACACTGTGGGACACATCATACTCGCATGAAAATAGCCTCCCAGTCTTCACATGGTAAATCATGAGCAAGTCCTTGCAAACTACCATGTGGGCTGGGGAGTCCAGCTCTCTATGTGGGGAGAACGGCATCCTGCATGTTTTTGTACAACCACCAAGAAGAAGTATTTGCACTTTAAGGTAGCGGCAGGATAAATCCTCCCTTGGCTGTCTAAAGCAAACAAACATTATCTTCAGCGGGAGAGATCTGCAGGTAATCAGTTTAGTGTGAGCTCTCAGTACAGTACTGTGGCCCTGGACAAATGTAATCATTAGGTACATAATTAGAGAGCATGGATGGAAGCAGGGAGCTTAGATTTTCTCTGCACGTGAAACTTATCCACCTGCAATGGAAATACAGTGCCTGTCGCTCAAAGAAGCTCTGAAAAGGTAGAAAAAAAGTCAATACATATTCCTGAGAATGATTAGGGAATATGATAACACAGTAAAGAACAACTGATTCTAGATGCTTAAGATATTTATCCCGTCAAGTTGCAGCAGTTACTTGGTTAGGTTCTAAAAATTCCTACCTGTGGAAAAAGACTGAGAAGAATTCATGCTCTTACCTGACAGTCAAATACATCAAAGAGCAGATGGCTAGAACCTGAGGCTGGGAAAAATGGGAGTGGAAAACCAGTGTAGTTTTATACTTAATCATGGGTAAATTGGAGTCTCCATGACAGGAAGACTTTGCAGTAAAGGAATAGGGTTTGGTTTCACTAATAATTCAAAAAAAGTTAGCTCAGGGCAGCCCTGTGCCCTCGACTACTGCAAGGGGAATCCCATGCTGAAGAAATTCTGCCACGTTCCCCCTCTTATTCACCCCAGGAGGGCAGGCATAAGGGCACAACAAGGCCAAGACACAAGGCAGTGCACATCTGCAAGAAGATGCTAAGATGGCTTCAGGGTCCTGCCCTGCAACATTTAGCTGGCGTGACATAGGATATAGCCTTTCCCACCTGCATGCCCTCTCTGCTTATCCCTATCATCGAAGCAAGAGCTCAAGGGACTGGGAAGGTCTAATTTCCAGTGCCACAGCTCACTGATTCAAGAGCTAATGCAAACCACAATTGTGTGTGCAAGTAATTAATAAGTCAGAGTGATAAGTGCAGCACTGCAGAGAGGCTGAAGGCAGGTCAAGCTATGACCCTGCTGGAAGTCTCCCCATATGAATCACCTGTGTTTGTGCAGCAGAGTCTTTAATTCATTATAATTTAATTCTCTGAGGCATAAACTAGAGATCTACAGCCACTTAAAACACCTGAGTGAGAGCATCCAGACATGCTATGAATTTTGCTCACTGTCTTCACAACTGCACTTCAATTTCTGCTTCTCAGGCAGACGTAGAAACGGAGTCAAATAACTGCTTTTTGAACTCCTAAGGACAGGTTTGACTCCATGGTGTCTTGATGTTTTGACCAGAAGGTGGGCTTCTGAGCAGCTCTATGTGCAGCTCCCTCCTGCTTCACTGATGGCATCTTTTACCAGTCCTTTTACCAGTCCTGCTGTTAGAGGGGCATGTTCCCCAAAATACTGTTTTTGAGAGTTGATGTAAAGTGCTTTCAGGTCTCATTTGAATCTAACAGTGCCTTATGCAGGGAATTTTGTAGTTGCTGTAGGTGCATAGCAGAGTTCTAGCTGAAGTAACAACTCCAGTTCCTTGCAGCTGAGAAGTGTATAAACTTGGAATGCACCAGGTTTTAAAAATTGAGTGTCTTCAATGAGGTCATAAGTGCTTATACTATTACTCCATATTACTAAAAACTACCATGCAGATTAAGGCAGCGAGGGTCAGAAATGTATTTTAATCATTATGTGAAAATTTCAGCAGTAGATTCACACACCTAAACCCAAGCTGGGTTTTAAGAACAGCGAGCCTTTTGTCTTTTATTCAAAGCCAATTAATATTTATATTTCATAGAAAGCTACAACTAAGCTTTAAGATCAACAAAATCTTTCTGATTTAGATCTGTAACTGCTTAAATTACCCTTATCTTGTCCCACAGTGCTGCTGCCTTTAAACTGTAAGAACAGCACTTCCCTATGCGCTCAGTTATAGGGTGATGGTAACGACATTTTTTATTCCAGCAGAATTTCATCGAGCTCATAAATATTACTATGCCTTTACATCTAGTTCAGAGATTTCGGCTGAATATTCAGCTATTTACTTCCAAGAAAAATGGTTTCTTTTCCACACAAATTATCACAGCTCAGGAGAGCCTGATCTCCACCAGTCAGGAATTTACCCTCATATGAGTAAATCAGCTCCTGCATTAATTTAATTAGAACTTCTGTCTGTTCTAATCTGAACCTTTGTAGAAGAGAAGATGTTAGAAGTGAACCAGGGATATCGCACTAGAAATTTTAGCTACATCTAGAAGGCAATCAGAAGGCTGGGTTAGACAAATATGGCCGGACTCCTTCAGCTAAGGCTTTCTATGGTGGTGTTCAAAGAGTGTTTGGATGTTGTGTTGAGGGACATGGTTTAGCGAGCACCATTGGTGAAGGGCGAACAGTTGGATTGGATGATCCTGTGGGTCTTTTCCAACCTTAGCGATTCTATGATTCTATAGCAAGTAGTCGATGGCCTCCAAGAAGAGGTAAAACAATTTGACCCATCCTCCCTGCAGCAGTGAACATAGGTAATCCCACCAGTGTTGCTGGCCCATCATCTCCAGCCTCTTCCATAGCAGACCTGCAGCCACAGCTGGACAGCCAGAGATAGGATCTGTCCACATTCACGCTTCTGCAGCGCGCACCCCTGGCAATGATTTGCCATGCAGCAAAGGGCGTGCTGCTCACTTCCCCGTAGCTGAGGACCTGCTGTCTGACATTTCCAGAGGGGTTCCCTGCACTGGTGCAGCAGCTGCCCAGCACAAGCCAACATGGCATAGGCTCACCCTGCCTCTCCGCACGATAACCCGTTTATCTCACCCTGCTGTTAATAAGCCTTCACAGCTCAAGAAGCAAGCATCTTTGGAAACAACAGCTTAGACTTTGTCCTGATTTCACTCCAGCTCCCTGCTGACAGATAGTGCAAGCAAGCTCTTATATCTTGTCTCACTTTTCTGATTAAAAGTATTATCTTTATGTGAGGCTAGAATTTAAGGCATCAGATTGGACTCCAGCTGTAGGTAAGTGACAGTATTTGCTAGATAAGTATCCTGAATGCTTTGCCAAGGGTTTGGTCTCCTGAAACAAACTGTAATGATACCATAAATAAAAAGTGGCACACAGGAGGACTCAAACTGACTTTCAGCTTTAGCAGAGTGATAAAAAGGCATTGCCTTTCACCTAGGATATGAGAAGCCTTCCTGTAAAGGGTTATCCAGAAAATAATCCTGTAAATGTGCACAATTAAAAGAAAGGGGAATATAAAAAGGCAAAGGGCTGTGCAAGGACAGTTTGCCCAGGTAAAGCAGAGATAAAAATGCATATGCAAAGTACCCCATCATGATAAAACACACAGGAGCTCATCGATCGCTTTAAACCATAATCCTCAAGCAAATACAAATCATTTTCTTACCTCTAAAAATAGAGCCGGATCCTTAACCACGTCAGAGGAGTAGATAATAACCATCAAGAACCCATGGAGGCTCAGCTACCAGCATGAAGATTTTCCTCTATTTGAGAAAAAGCACAGATTTAGCTTTCCAAACATAAGTGGGAAACAGCATAAGGGAAATCAGTGTCTGCTGAGGGGAATATTTTTTTCTAGGTGGGATAATGATAGTCCTTTCAGGCTATGTCACATACATAATTGGTTCTCTTTTTTCCTTAATGAATTTCTATCTCTGGCTCACTGAACTAGACCACACGAACAAAGGTGATCCACCAAAAAATAATACACTTTACATTACTAAAAATCACTCATTTGTGTGGAAGTGTAGGAGAAGAGAAGCTGGCCTGCAGAAGAAAGGCCTCTTCTCCCATACATCCATATAAATGAATGATTTCACTAATGTAAAGAGAGGTCTACTACCGTTAAACCTTGTCAGTGAGAACAGGAACAGGGCCCTGCTGTATGCTCCTTAAAGTACATTATTTTTCGTTAGATCACCTTTGTTCATAACATGGCCATTGAAAATTTAACGTTCTTACATATATCACTGTCAGACTTTATTGCACATTCACAGAGGAAAGTAATTCCATCAAGTGATAGACTATGAAGGCTACTAAATATAGATTTATTGGAAATTCCAGTTGAAGATAAGTGAATCCTTTCTGCCAGCTGGAATGGAGAGCTACACTCAAGCTATTTTCTTACCTGTCTATCATTCTTGATATAGAGAAAAAGACGTCTGTTGAGTTCTAAAATCAGATTATCACTGCAGTACCTATAAGGTTATTTTTAAGCATCCAGTGTTTGTCTTAGCTCTATAACAGAAGCCATTTTAGTCTGTAGACTAACCAATTGGCCAGAATGTACTGATTAAAGCAAGTCATTAGGAAAATAAAAAAAAAAAATCCCATTGCAACAAGGTCCCATTCCTACATCTCATATTCAG
>PPHD01015828.1:0-12095 GCA_002909625.1 Bambusicola thoracicus
ACTGTGCCCAGGTTCTGTTCTAATGGATCACGAGGTAAATATGAGCAAATAATGTACTGATGTGCGTAAATCAAGCATTGTACTGAGTCTGTGCACGACACACAATTTCCCTCTACTAAACACTGAAGTGCTGTGTTCACTTTTGGGCACTGTCCTTCGGGAAGGATGTGGAGTGACTGGAACGGGCTGCCCAGAGAGGCTGTGAAGTCTCCTTCTCTGGGGATATTCAAGACCCACCTGGGCACCTTCCTCTGCAACCTGCTCTGGGGAGCCTGCTTCAGCAGCGGGTTGGGCTGGGTGATCCCCAGAGGTCCCTCCCAACCCCAACAATTCTGAGATTCTGTGAACTGAAGGGAGGCCAGAAGAGAGCACCGGTAATGGCTGAGGTCCAGAAAGCAGGCAGACTGAAGCGTAAGAATAGACAAAAAAACTGAGGTTGTTTTGCCTAAGGAAGACATAACTGAGTCATGCGGTGATAATAGTTTTCAGATACATCAGAAGCTAATGCAAAGAGGAAGAAAATAGTCTGCTATCCCTTTCTTTGGTTAGGGCAGGAAGCCATGGGTGTTGACTGGAGCAAAGAACTTTTTAATGGTAAGAATAGTTAGCTGCCTGGAGGGGCAATCCATGGAGTCCCAGTCAGTGACCTCCAAGAACAGGTGAGATGTCTGTTGGGAGGCATACACTGATCCGATCTTGCCTTGAGATGTGACCTCTGAAGTCCTTTTCAATGCTATGATTCTCTCTTTGTATGAATTCCAGTGTGCTCAGAGATTAAACCGATCATCTGCAGTGGAATCGCACATTCCCTAAGGTCTGAGCCATGGTCCATTAAAATCAGGGGGAATTCTTCCACTGCCTTTATAAGCATTGGATCAGGCCCTAATTGAGTGTGTAATTTGGAGTTGAGTACGGAATTTGGTCGACAATTCTGTTAATGGTATTTGAAAATGAGAGGAATCCAACTCCTTTTCCCAGGGTACATTAGTTTGCAATGGTTACAAGAGAAAGTAAACACATGCTGAACAACCAGTACTTTATTTTTATACAGAACTGAGTAGAGATGACTGAAGACAAAGACAAGAAGAAGATCTCTGGGGAAAGTTTAGCAACTTTTCTCAAAGAATACTTTAGACAGCTATTTTTACGTCAATTAAGACAGAAGGAGACAGCAAAAAGCTACGTTAACAACACTTTAAAAATAAATAGATATCACAGATGTGAGAATTAAATGTTTATCTCTGCTGAAAGGTCAAATTAGCAGGGAGCTGAAAATGAGCAGAGGAAAAGAAGGGGAGACGTGTTAAAGTTCAGGCTGTCGGTGGATTCAATTGCTTGCATAGTAACTGGCAGGGAAGGATCTGCTCCCCTGTAGCCTGTTACCAAACTGCATAAAGATGTTACTCAGCTCTAAATGATCAACTAAATCGCAAGCACTTGTGCCAGCAAAAGCTCTGCCTCTGCAGTTGCACATGTTTGTATCCACTGAAATCCGGAGGAATTCTCAAATGCATAAACTTAAGGGTTTGCAGCTTTGCAGCATCACGGCTCGTGTGGGCATCTGCAACTGCTCTGCCTTCATGGGCTTCACTCAGCCCCTGGAAATGCCTTCTCTTTCCCACTCCTGTTGAAGCAGACAAGGGCTCACAGCACTCTTGGAACAGATGCCAGAAGCTAAGGTTACTAACACATGGTTAATACACAAACGAAAGATCTTCGCTCTTGATTAATTCATTACATCTAGAAGTAAAGATGCAAGGTTTCTAGAATCATGTCCCCATTCCAGTCTGTTGCAAATATCTTCTGTACCTGCGCACAAGCTTGAGCATTCTACCTGAAATATTTACTTACTTTGCATTCCACGGGTAAAAAGTCTGCATAATATTATTGATGGCATCTTTGACTGCCACGTACTGAATTATTTATGGCTTAATTGTAAAAATGATACCCACGAGAAGCTGTTTGGTTGCAATATGCAATTGATACACCACACAGACAGGAACGTGTCTTTCAGCCTTTGTTCTGGTACATCAGTGCATCACTGAAACCCGGGTAGGAGCAGTTTGCAGAGATGGAAAGGAAATACAGCATTTTCACAGTATCACAGAATCATTAAGGTTGGAAAAGCCCTCTTCGTTCCTTGCTTTTTTCCTTCCCCGAGTAAGGCAAATAGAAATAGGGAAAATGGGAATCTATAGTGCCCATTCACCCACTGGGCCAGCACCAGAGGCTTCAGAGAGATGAAGTCCCACCATCAGCAGATAGGGAATAGCATCTCATCCACATGGAGACTCATGATATTTTTAAATACTGACTGACAGCTTAAGATCTGAAGAACAGTGCTAAGTCTTTATGTTGCTTTGTTCTTATCGTTGTTTTCTTTCCATTTCCAGCAATTTTTGTGTCATTTGCCAAGTTAGCAGCAAAGATGTTGTGTTTCCTTCCAGATCACTGATAAAGATGTTGAATGGCAATGGCTCCTTTGAAGCCATTAATAACCCATTAGAAGAGAGTAGAAACATGCTGATATAGCTGCTAATTGGTTCTGAGGGCATGTGATGCAGGTAAATTGATTTTGCATAGTACTGTGTTTTTTTTAACCAGACTGTCATGCAGAGCTACATCAAATACCTTAAACCAATCCATGCCTTAAATCAGTCCATCTACCTTAAGCAACTGCATTTTAGTCTCGTCTCTTGTGGTCTGCAAGCACCTATTTTAGATATAAAATGTATCGATTAGCATTACATATGCTTTTGTCTGTGAATTAATACCCATTTTCTCCCTGTCTGTTTTGACATTATTTTGCCCAGGGTTTATGTCATGCTTGTAATTATCAGAACCCGTCATGTTTATTCTTTGCAGTGTACCACGTTCACTTTTTATCCGTTTCCCTTCTGCACCAGGATTTGTTCAGAATGAATACGAACGGCTCAGAGAGCGTCTCCGCCAGTTTTTGCAATGCTCCGGGGAGCATTCAGCCCTGAATATTTAACTGTGTTTTGCTTTCACTGATGAACGTTCTCTAACACGTACAGTGAAAGAGAAATTCAAATCAATTCATTATTGTAACAGAAAAAATCAAGCTTTTTGAAGTAGCTTAGTAAAAACTCTGCTTTCTTATCCAGAAACTATTCCCGAGGTGCATATCTATGTTTCACTCACATTAGAGGCAAAAAAAAAAGAAATTACTGTGTTTGGCTCTTGTTAGCTATTCAGAGACAATACAGTTGTGAGGGAAAGAGCTGAGCTGGATTTTGGCTTATGCATCATTAATGAAACTTTTAAGTAAGTTAAGATGTGGGATGTTCCATTTCGGAGGTGGCTAAGCCAAAAAGATCACTCTGGTAGGCAACTTTCCTATCTCAAGCTGAGTTTCCTAGGCTGGCATGTAATCTTCAGCACATCTTAGGAGGCATCCACGGGATGGTTTCGATGGGCAGTAAAACAAGGAATTGAATTGTTACATTTTTACCAAGCCCAATTTTAAATCTGAGAATTAGACTCTTCCCTGAAAGCTTTAGGGCATGAGTTTGGGAAGGCCTGTGTGTGTCAGTGGCATCGCACGTGTTTCTTTCCTCCCCCTTCCCTTTTTTTCCCTCTGCATTTATTCAGAAGTGAAATGAGGTTTCAAATCTTACAGTTTCTGCTTTTTTAGAGGGGGAATTGGATAGAGAATTTGAAACAACTCACTTGAGCCAATTTTAACAGATTCCAATAACTTCTCATTGTAAAAGACCGAGGGACTGTGGGCTTCTGGCCACGATGTTGCAACTAAGCAGACTTCAGATCTGTCGCAGTCTGGATAATTTAGACGGATGCATCCTTAAACCCAAGTAGAAGTAGTTCATTTGGTGGGATGATCACAACAACGTCTGACTACTTTCCCAGGAACTGGTAGAACAGCAGAGTTTACCCAAGCTGAGCTGAATCAGGACGTTGGCACATTTTCAGTTTTACTGTCTGTATTACGTTCACACAGCTTGAGTAACTAATAAAATGCAAGACTTTCCAACATTTCGTCATCTGCAGATTACAGATGACATCATGAGGAAGTGGAATGTCTGCAGTTGCCTCACAGGAAAACATAGAAATGCACCAAAATGCCCCTGAAGCTCTTGCATGTGACAACACCAAGGCCAGCTCTGAAGGAAGTGATGGGATCACCATGGAGGCCTGACCTAGCATACACACCAACCTCAGTCCTCAGAGCCTCAGAGTGCTGACTTGGAATCGCTTCTACTCAGAGGCCTCATAGAAGGACAGCGGGTTAAGAGAGGACAGCTGCATAAATTGGAGGCATTCACCTTAGTGGGAGAAAAGTATCAGTATGTGCTGCACCATAATCAGTCAAAATCTCAGGCTTCATCAACCACTGCTGAGTACAAAAGTATGTAAAACGACAAAGTAATGGACGCCCTGTAACATCACAGTAACAGTTCTGCTTAAACTTGTAGGTGAGGATAACGTTTGAGAGAAAATTCCTGCATTGCCTCATCGCATACTTTCTACAGCATGGGTATGTATAACACCAGGTAGCTACTTTGCTCCCAACACAACTTGCTTACATTTTTAGTATGACCCAAAGTTACCAGGAGGCAGTCACATATTCCCGAATTCTAATTACTTGCCTGTGGCTGGCTGAAAATGTGCATTGTGATTATCTAACTTCCAGGATTTAGTTGCTATGCCTTGGAGGCCCTGCTAAGAGGAAGGACAATTTCCAGCTCTGGTTTAAAACATCAGGAAGCACAATGTCTTTCCTCAAACATCCTGACGACTGGGAGCCTCTTGCGGGAATTCTGGCACTCCTTCACTGAAAAATCAGACGTTCTTCAAAAGCAGACCTGTCAGGAGGCAGCCTGAATAACACCAGGCTCTCCCTCGCTACCAGAGACACGTGTTGAGTCATCTTGCCAAACTGCACGGTAACCACTTTCCTGGAGCTCTGAAACCCGTAGCTCCCGGACATCCTCATCTCCCTGTCACTGCTGTGGTGTGAAACAGCCTTCTCAGATGGATGCTCTCTTTCTAATCTGGCCATCACTTCAGGCCCTGTAATTTTTCAGACCGTATCTATCACGCAAGGAAGGGTGCAATTTTCTGCCATGGCATGCGTCTTTCACCGGGGTGTGATTTGCAGCAAGATGAGGTGCGGTGTCTGAAAGGGATGCCTGCTGACATCAAGATAACTTGATGACTCAAGCCTGGTGGATTTTCTAAGACATCAGTTCCCTCCTGGGAAAAATAAAACAAAATAATCCTCCATTTTATATTCCAGTGATGGATGCTTTGTTATTGTATAGCCTTTATACTCCCAGCAGCAGGTACTGAAGAACACGAAGAACTGCTGTGGTTAAATCACTCAATGCAAATCTACTTGGGTATGTTTGTTACCACCTCGCCCTTTCTTCTGTAGCCTTCTCTGGAATGATTTGCCCTTTTCCTACAAAACAACCCATCATGCCAAGACATCTTTTAGCTGAAATCAAGCTCCCTGAAAAGCTAAGCCATGTAGGGAGAGTGGCTATATAAGTGCACGGCAGTGTGTTCACCAAGGTCATTAGTCCAAGGCTCCTACTTGCTAACCTGTCACAGATTGTGTGAATGGGCGTCATCTTTTATGCAATGGGCTTTGTACTCTGTACATTCAGGAATACACACAGATAAAGTCTTATTTTTCACAAGTGGAGTCTTTAGCCACCTGAGGCACTCTTCATCTTGTATTTATTTACGTTCATTTGTGGGCCTGGGTTCCTAAGTAACGATGGTGTTAATGAGGCTGTGCCATGAAATGCGTGTATATGCACTTTGACCATTTATGATGTGATAACCCTTGACATCAAATTTCTGTTTCAGATATCTCTTTTGTTTCTCATCTGTCACCTCACTGGGGTTGTTACCAACCTCCAAGAGTATCTTCCAGGGTAGGGCATCATTATGTTGTTTCCTCCTTCTTTCCTCTTCACTATTTTATTGCCAACATGACATTCTAGTTTTGTTCTCATTTCAAGAAGACTAATTCCTCTTCAAAAATTCTGGTTTCTAAAAAGGAAAAACTATCTACAAGGGCTGCTTCAAAAGTAATGCCTCCTATGTTATTATGTTAGCCCACAACATCAGAGGCAGATATTGGTGTATGGCAGTATGTATCTAAAACTGCTGAGAAAAAGAGTCACCTCCATTAGAAACGTCAGCTGCTGATAAGACTTCTGTCCCTCCGTTCTATGCCGGTGGGGTGGAGAACTGGTCAGGTGCCAACAGGAGGTTCAGGTTGCCACCTTGAAAGCAAATTTTCCCTGCGAATGGAGAACGAGTGTGGCAAATCTCAGAGGACGAATGGTATCTCCGAAGGGAGCGGCACCAGGAAAGCATTCTTATTTCCAGTCCCGAACGTCTCAAGAAAGTCAGTACCAGCAGTGCTATCTCTTGCCCCCCAAATCATGCCGTACTGTCAAACAGGAAGAAACGTGATGTTCATTTTCCTCAAGGGCATCTCTTAGGCATGTGAGCTGACTTCCTTATTGATTGCCACTTGTCAATATGTAATCACAAGCCAAGCGATTGCCTCTCTCATAGTCTGCCACAGGGCATTCCCCCAGAGCTCTCTGCTTGTTGGAGAGGAATAGGGATTTGGTTCTGAGGTATTTATCCTCTTATTTCAACACACGTATTTTACTATAGTAAAGGGAACAGAAATGACATCGACTGAAGTAAAATAAATGGGCATTGAACAGATTTCAGTGGATGTGTGGCTTTGTTTCCTAAAAGACCCAGAGTGTGGCAATGAGAAAGGTTGAGGTTTTCGTCATAAATTAGGTGTGTCTTAAAGAAAGGTTCAAAGGTGGTCAGAAAGATCAGGCTTGGCTTGGCCAGGAGCTTTTGAGAAACAAGGTCTGTGCCTTTGGCAGAAAGTCTATTTGTTTGCTGTACTTCAGGGAGTCTCAGGGATCAAATGGTTTCTGATCAGAGTAATTTAACAGCCAGGAAAAGATATAAAAACCCAAATCCTTCCCAAGATGATACATTTTTAATTCCTAACCAGAAGCCTCAAAATTCTTTTCCACACCCCAGCGCTTGACTTTTGTGCACCGAATAATGACATCTTATTAAACACTTGTTATTGCTGTGACGCTGAATGCAAGTTAGTACAGGTCGATTGCACTGCAGGTTCTGCCAGCGTGTTGTCCCCAAGCTTTCACAACCACCGTGTTACAAAACAATTCGAATAACGCTTCCGCACTTTATCTGTTGAAAACACACCATTATGAATCCTAATGCAATGAGCATGCCCTCATATTTCTGCAGAACACGTTGCCATGATAAGTGGTCACACAAACCAATCTCTATCGGGACACAATCGGTAGTATCAGAATTATGCAAATACAGACATTTTGCAGCAAGGATTCTTCTTGCAGTGCTTAATGCAGAGAGGAGAAAACCATCTGAAATCGATTTTTCAGACAAGGTGTGTTACGCCGCATTGTGCTATGACTTATTGCTTCTCAACCTGATAAATGAGGCCAACGATTGATTTTACAGTTTTTACCGAAGAGTTTTACTTTGGGACAGTGAGAGAGCAACTATGTTCTATGTTCAAGCAGTGAAATCGGCACTGGCACAGATGCTAAATAGATCTAATCCAAAGCAGATCTTATTAATGGTCAAGAACACCATCATACATCAGTGCATCCCATTGTGGAAGCTGAGTCCTCAGGGAGCAACCTACACCAATTAGCGGAGGTGTTGGCACAAACACTTCCAGCCACTCCGTCCTCCCCATACGTGTCTCAATGCTTTTGAGAAAATTACCCTGTAGCCTCGTGTGAAACAGCATCAAGGAGGGGAAGAAAAATCTTGCAGCTTTCTGTTTTCCTTTCAGAGAAAAAGAGAGGTTTCACAATCTGCTCGCAGCCTAAACACTCTTACAGCTTAGTTGAGGGGGCGGAAGCATGAAGGAGATACACAGACTATTTCATCAGATTTTCTGTCCTCGTTTCAGAAGAGCGCTCAAGAGATCACAGCAGGGCGTCCTACGATGCTCTGCAGAAAGACTGAAGCTGTATTAGGGAAGTTTTTGAAGCCCATAACATCAAATGATTTTCCCTAAGTACCCAGAGACACAATCTTCAGTCTTCAAAAGGGAAGCAGAGGGGGTTTATTTCCCAGCCAATTGTGCTGCTCCCCTCTTACGGCAAAATAAAGCTGCAAATTAACACGAGGCACTACAAGGACACGCTTCCAGGCCACGTGAAACATCCCACTGATAATGCCAGGACGTGGATGTCAAAGGGCACAGCTCTTCACACCGAAAGGAAAAACAGCACTCACTTCTGACTCTCCAACACACTGAGAATAGTTGCAAGGGGCTTCTTAGGCTCTCCTTGAATTATGTACAGAATCCCAGCATGGCTGAGGCAGGCAGAGCCCTCTGGGTCCCTCACTCCCAGCCCCGCTGCAGCAGGGCCACCCAGAGCAGGGTGCCCAGGCCCACGGCCAGGCGGCTTCTGGAGACCTCCAAGGAGGAGACCCCGCAGCCTCTGGGCAGCCTGTGCCAGTGCTCCGTCACCTGCACAGCACAGCAGTGCTCCTGCTGTTCAGAGGGAACCTCCTGTGCTCCAGTTTGTGCCTCTTGTCCTGGCACCGGGCACAACTGGAAGGAGTCTGGCTCCATTCTCCTTGTGCTCTGCCTTCAAGTATTTATACACACTGATGAAATCCCTTTGAGCCTCCCCTTCTTCTAGCTGAGCAACCCAGCTCCCTCAGACTTTCATAGAATCATAGAATCATCAAGGCTGGAAAAGACTCACAGGATCACCCAGTCCAACCATCCACCCATCACCAATAGTTCTCGTTAAACCATGTTTTACCTCACAGCAGAGGTGCTTCTTCATCTTCATGGCCCTACACTGGACTTTTTCTAGTAAGCCCACAGCTCTCTTGTACTGGGTGACCCAACAATGGAGTCAGTACTTCAGGTGCTGTGTAGAGAAGGATCGCTTCTGAGCTGCTGGCAATGCTCCGATGCAGCCAAGAATACTGCCATCCTTCTTAGCAGCAAGGGCGTGCTGCTGGCTCCTGTTCAACTTGGCATCCGTGCCACCTTTTCCACTTTACATTTATGGATCTGACTTCAATTTTTATTTTTGAATAGCTGGAAATAAATACATAATTCTTCAGTGTGATTATGAAAGCTTTAAAGTGGGAAACAGATCCTGCTGGGTATCTTCAGTAGGAAGAAAACTCCCAGAGACCCCTCTGAAACGCTGGTTTCTCCTTACATAGATCAAGGGTGGTTTTGGTCACCTGGTAGTATTTGGTCACCATGTTCCCACCAGACGTGTCATTCACGGGGTTTCTAACTGCACTTCTCGTGTGTTGGTGTGAATTGATTACGATCATTGGAAAAGCTCTATACCAGAATCCCATTTTTCCTTACAGATAACAATGGAAAAGATATATTTGTATTCATAGTCCTCATTACTGTGGTAATAACTTTGAAGCTCTGAATTGGGTCAAAAGACAAAATCATAGTGAACGTACAAACCCCTTGAAACAAAAGCACTGGGAAGCACTACGTACTGCAACCTTTTGAAAGGAGTGTTAAATCTTAACCCTTAAGGACTAACTCAAGAGTCATAAATATAAGACATGAAATGTACTATCATAAATAAAAAGGTACAAAATAGAAAATGCCACATGAGCCACCCACGTTATGGTTACTATCAAAGCGCGTGGTACTTCCAAGGCCACTGGTAACCAGCAACCACGGTTCCATGTTTCGCCACTGGGACGAACCACTCTTCTAATGGGTTAAGTCAAACAACTTCCAGCAAAGGGATGCTCACACTTTCTGTTTTCTTCCAAGTCCACCGGCACTTTGGGATCCTTCCGGAACACATTCAGCTCTGCCGAGAGACCAGCTGTGCATGTTTCAAGCAGCATTCTTTTAAATCCCAGTTAGACAACACACAGACTGGAAACAGCCATTTTTGGAGAGCAAATAATGAGAAAAAATGGGACCTCTTTTCTTCTGCTTTATTGAAACCAGGCATCCTCGAATCAGAGGCATTTAAAACATTTATTAGCGCTAATCGTTGTAGGTTAAATAAAACACAGAAAGTACATCTTAGGGCAAAAATATTATTAGGTATGATACAATTAATATGTAAAACGGAAGGTAAAGTATTAACAGATTGCAGCATCCCATACATGAAGCAAGTGGGTCCAGCCCAATCAAAGCCCCTACATAAACAAAACAGAGGAAGAGTACTTGGAAAGTGATTTTAAACTGACGATTTACCACTGACTCTGGCTTAAATAGTTAAGGGTAGGATAGTAAACTACATCATCACTGTACTGAAAAGGTCTGAGTGTAGACTGAACGCTCTCGTTACAGTCTAATAACGTATACCATCACGTGCCATGAAGGATTACTGAGGAGACAGGGAACAATAGGCAGCTTTCCTAGTTATTAATATATACCCATGGTACGTTATAACACTTCAGGTAGACCCGCCGTACCATGAATAAAAATAATCAAACTTTTTTTAGTGTAACTTTAACACTTCCAAGTGCCAAATCTTGGATAATAATGTCCTCCTCTATATTTCTCAGCTGCAAGACCAATTCTTCCACAATATGCCATTTTCATGCATAAGAATGGCGAGTCAACGATTGTACCTACGTGCATCTCCATCTTCTTGCTACCCTCAGCCCGCAGCTGCAACTTCATAAAGGTGAAATGACCATAAACAAAAAATGTACTTACAGAATACAATGTTCGGTATATGAGACCCAGCCATAGTGAAAAAATACACTACTTGTCAGCGTAACAATAAAAAACCGTACGTATATACACACTCATATGCAGAGCTTACATGAAAACGAGTTCCTTCATCATCTTTTTTTAATTATTTTTTTTCCAACTAGCTCACGACGAGCTGGAAAAGTGAGTCACCTGCAGCTGGAGGGTCACAGCCGTGAGTCACGGTGCAAACAGACTCCACCAAGCACAGCTGGCACTGCAGTGTGCCCCAGTCCTGCTGCCAGCTCGCTTGAGACAAGCAGTCTCCGACAGAGCCAGCACCAGCTGGCCAACAAGGAACTGCACACTGTTCTTATCACTGCTGGGAAAGCAGAGCAGCGACAGCGTTAAGTGCTCCCGTACAGTCACGTAGCTTTCAACCGGCCATTAACCAGTAGGGAATTACGATCGCTGCTGAAAGTTTTGACTCAGAGATTGTTTGCTTCTCTGTCGTTTTTCTGGCCGTTTATGAAGGGTGGTGGTTCTTATTTTCCAAACAACAAAGGCAACAAAAGAAAGCAAAAATTCTACGTGTGAAGATCACTATTTCTTAAACCAACCGTTCCCCCACTGGAAGAGGCAGGCTAAAGCTGTACTTCAGCTTTGACAAACAGCAGATAACCAACATCATCACTGAAGGCTGGCCCTATCTTAAAAGTAAACACAAGCTACTACACAGCACTGTGCCTTGCTATTTTTACACGTGAGACTCCAGAGTTCTCTGCTGAAGCTCACCATAACCCAAGTGGAGCTCAAGGCCAGGTTGGATGGGGCCCTGGGCAGCTGAGCTGGTGGATGGCAGCCCTGCTCATGGCAGGAGGTGGGCTGGGTGGGCTCTGAGTTCCCTTCCAACCCAAACTGTTCTGTTCCAAGATTCTATGAATTTATTCAAGTGAGTAAAAGAAGGTGATTGAGATTTGGCCCACCTAATGCAAAAATACCTTTGAGCCTACTTTGCTAGCATTTGAATTCTAAAATCTGCCAGAAATCCATTGTAACGATTTCCAATTTTACACTACTTAGAGGCGTAACTCAAAAACATGTTCTGAATCACAAGCAGCTCACTGGCAGCTGTGAGAACTGGTTGGTCGAGACAGTATCTGTCCCATACAGACCCGCATGAAAGGCCAGTTCTAGCAGAAATTGAGAGTACACAAAGCCCTTGCAGAACTGTCTTACAATGCCTTCAGCCATCTCAAGTAGGGCTTAATGAGACTGGAGACATCACGTTATGAAGACAGATACCACACAGATCTATGAAAAGTTAAAAATCAGTTATGCATAACTA
>PPHD01015829.1:0-15882 GCA_002909625.1 Bambusicola thoracicus
AATTTTAAGATACTTCTGACAGTTTCCAGAGTTCCTGAAAGATAACTTAATTGATAAATGCGTGTATATATATGTGTATGTACATACATCTGCACATATGTATGTAAGTATGCAAGTCTGTGTGGAAACGGAGTTGTAGAATGCAAGACTTACCACAAGAAGAATATAAGCTGTGTGTATATTTTGTAAACGTGGATTAAAGTAAGAACAGAGTCAGATGTCTTTTAAAAAGTTTAAAAAGAGAATATTCTTGAGAAACATTGCATAAGCCTTTCACATTGTGTAAAAGATGTGTCAAGCTCATTGTGAGAAATAATGATTATTACTGCTTGAATCGACCTAAACTAAATGAATGAGAATTCCAACAATACAGTCCCAAGACAAAGCTGTAGTGGAACATAGTATTAAAGTTAGCCTACAGATTGAATTTCCATTCTGGAGGAGATTCTGAGATTTGTTTCTTTTCCAAATAGGAATAAGAAATGAAGTAGTCTGCAAAATCACATTTTAAATAAACTGAGATTAATGATAAAACTGAAGCAAACTGAATCCAAAAGAGAAGACAGTGGAAGTTATTTCTATCAGCGTGTTGCTGTTGAAGGCATCATCGACACTGGCCTATTCTCCTAAAACTTTTCTGGTGTCACACTTCTCAGTACAAAACTCTTGCATTAACGTGTTATTTACTACCTTCACTGAGTATGCACAAAGAATGCCAATGTCTCCTACTGGCAGTTGCCTTTCAGAATGTACTATGGTGGTGGTCCAACATCAATAGTCTACCCATTAGGCATATCTGAAAAGTTGAAAGAAATAAAAATATTTTTAATACTAGCATGCATACTTTCATGCATAGACACAATTCTCAAGTTCTAGATCTTGTTCGGATTTTTGTTTTGTTTGTTTGTCCATTTACTTTTCCTTATCAAATTGCAAGTGACATTACTTTTTGCTCGCCAAGAAATCTCTTCTTAAGTTGGAGCTACTTAGGCTGAATGTCTAAATTCAGTGTCTGAATTCTTATACAGCTTTCCTTCAGGTTTTCTTTTGTTCATTGTCTTGTTTCACTCTTCTCAAGGTTAGAGATCGATTTGAACTAAAATCTCCTGTAAAAACCATAGAAGACTTCATCCGAAGACTCACTCCAAGTCGCTTGACCTCTGGATCTAACAGTAGCAGTTCATCCAGCCTAGCTACAAACAAATCAATGCATAGATTTGGTTTAAGTATCCTTTCATCGACATCTACTGAGAGCACTTTATTAAAACTGGAAGAGAAGCTGGCATACTCTGCACAGATGAATAACAATGGCTACAGCTCCCAGCAAGGCAGGATGGCTGTAGGGAATGGGCCTGAAGAAGGAGAGCTCCGTTATGAAGCAGAGAGTCCAGATGAAGCTGCTCTCGTCTATGCAGCAAGGGCATATAACTGTTCTCTGGTTGGAAGGCTGTCTGACCAGGTATCAGTGGAGCTACCTCACCTGGGAACATTAAACTTTGAAGTATTACATACATTGGGCTTTGATTCCATCAGGAAGAGGATGTCAGTAGTGGTCAGACATCCTCTCACGGATGAAATATATGTTTACACTAAAGGAGCAGATTCAGTTATTATGGATCTCCTTCTGCCTTGTTCTTCAGGTACACCTCTTACTTAGCTTTGTAAGAGTGGGGGTGTGGGGAGACGGTTCTGCTTAATTACTGAAAGATCATGTCTTTCTGCCTTTCCTAGCAAGCAGACCTGCCTGCTTTTGTTGTGAGTACATGAAATGGTAGAAAGGCAGCCATCTCATGTCTTTTATAGTGCTTCGTTGTTACAGCAAATTTTCTCTAACTAATGACTGCTTCTTTACCTTACAAGAGTTAATTACAACAGTTTCTGTACAGGAACTTCTACTAGCAAACTTTATTTTGATGGTATTTCCTGAGACTCTCCCAAAACAATTTACATTTCTTGAGGAGAACATGCCCAGCAGTGCATAGCTATTTCAGTATTTTATATGAAACTCAAGCAGTTCCTACTCCAGCTCCCTTATCTGTTTCACCTATGAATCTTTACTTCCTTTTGTAGTAATGTATTTGCATACATCAGCACATTTATGTTGCGTTTGACTGTGGTGCTAAAGGGAATCAACCAGCCATTGGAACAGAAGGATAGTGGCAAAATAAGGAAAGAATCTGTTCAGATGAGAAATCTTAAATTGTGTTAGGGAATAGCTGTGATCATGGACTGCTTCCCTAGAGTATGCAACACCCAGGTATCTCATGAATCAGGAAGAACATTAATTGCTGCTAATTATGAGGTGGATTCAAGAAGAACCCTGTAAGCTTTCAGAAGTTAGCGTAAAGATGGGAGCGTCAGTTTGCATGAGTCAGTTTGAATCTAATTTACTGTATGTTCAACGCTGAATTTAATTAAGTGTTTAAGGGTTACCCCAGTATGAATGGACAGAACCTGAAAGTGCTGGAGGTGCTTCCTGTGTGTCACTAGTGCATTGACTGTGCGGTTACTCTGACATTAGTTGGAGTAAACAGTTGTGAAAGGCTTTTACTGTGCAATTTTGGTTTAACGAAATACAGAAAAATGTTGGCATTAGTTTTAAGTTTATAGTGACATAAATCAGAGCAGAGCCAAAAAATTAGGAATGACTTGTCCTCAGCTAACAACAAAGTATTCATAAATAAATTTCTGGTTAAGATCTGATATCAAAGACAGTACTGAGTATGTCTGGAAAATTGTTTCCCTTCGGAGTACTCAGAATTAGTAGTAACATACCTGGAAAAAAATGTTTGGAAATGAGTTCTCAGAATGCGAACTGAGCATCAAAAAGAAATCATTATCTTATGCCAAATCTCAAATATTTTGTCACAACCACGAAATAAAAATACAATGGAAGGAGGAATTCGGGGCCGAATTTCAGGTGGGTCTAGGACCTACTTGGGTAGATCCAACAGGGGCAGCTAGAAACCAACCAACAGTAGCACAACAGAAGGTGCTGTGTCAGAGAAGCAGGAGCAAAGTCCCTGAAGACAGTCGTTATCGCTGAGCAAATTCTGTAGCCGGGCAAATACGAAGATTGCTGCACCTTTACAGGCAAGTGAATTGAAAGATGCTTTGAATTTGTGCAACGTTTTTTAACTTTTTTAGCCCCAAATGAACTATGAGTTTTAGTACATTCTGCTTTCACAAGCAGCGTAAAGTGCAGTCACTAGAACTTCATAAGCAGTTTCCTTTATTTTCTATCCCCCTCGTCCACTGCTGGCTTCAGTAATTCTGTGAGTTTCAGCAGATCTGTCTAAAAAATCTTTGACATGTCTCTTGAATGGTTTCACTCACGGAATTGAATTCATGGTCCCTGTCTGTAGTTTCTTAACATCGGGGCGCATGTTGTCATTTCCTGAGGGAGCTGCCTCCTCGTCACTTCACAGGGTGGTATTCTCCTCACAGAGGGATTTCCCAAGGATTTATATTGTGAAAACTATATATTTATTATTATTATTATTATTATTGCTGTCTTAGTGCCTCAGGGACAGGTAAATTGTACACAAGTCAAGTGTATGTTTTGAGACTTTGTGATGCTTGTGCTCTCAGACTGAAAGACCAAGGCAATGCTGTGTCTGTAATCTCCATGCAGGACTGGGTCCTATGAAACAGCAAGCTTCTGTTTCTCTATGAGGAAAAGTCTTTTTAAAATGCCATGAGGAAAAGCCCAAAAATAGATGCGAAAGTACTATGTTATAGCTTCAGTTATATCTAAACAACAAATAAACAAACTGAAATCATCATGAGCTTCAAAACTTAAAAGTTTCTGAGTTCCCTCTATTCCTTCTGCCTGCATATCTAGACTCTGAAAACTGACGTTTCTGACAGCACCCAGATATTTTCAAAAGCCTGAAATGATTCCCAAGGGTGTATTGTTTTTACTTTATCACTATGTTCATAAATAAGAAAGTTACTGCTTGAGTCAATAACTAGCTTGCACAGGAACTGTGAACATAAGTCACTGAGGAAACAATGACTGAGCTGGCTCTCTACAGCTGGTGATTATGGAAGGAAATGAAGCAAGCAAAATGCCACTAGCTCTGTATCATTCTTCTGTAGAAGACTTATTTTCTGGTTTTCTCTTCCATAGTGCATGTGGTCATGCTGCTGAGCATAGAAACTCTATCATCCCAACTAAAAAGAATTTCCACTGCTGGATTTTGTTTGCAAGAGGGTCGTTCCCCTCTTTGTAACTTTTGATCTCGAGGTGAATCTCTGGCTGAGACTGATAAGGCATATGGAGAGCCAGAGGGAGTTTTAGCTCTCATTTGTGTGCTGGCAGAGGAAGGAGATGCAGTTCTTTGTACTAGAAGTGAAAATTCACATGGGAACCAGTGTACACATTTCTACTTGTAGGGAATTACTGTCTTTGTTCATTGAAGGTGGTATAAGTGTTTGGCATTATGATCACTGAATTAGTGCCTGTGATGTTCTGACAGATATGAAGTGGTTAATACCACTGAACCTTAAAGTGATAGAAATGTCATTTGCTATTCAAGTTTGCGCCAGCTGAAATCAGCAGGGGACTGAAATAGCCACTCCTATAATTGCACGTGAGCTGTGCAAGAAATGCATTTTTCCTCAGTAGAATAGTGATACATCACTGTAATTTGGGAATGGTGTTTGCTTATTTTGTTCTTTTAAAGAAAAAAAAAAAGCTGACTTAGCAATATAAGAAGCCTCTAAGAAGGTGTGCTGCAATACTTTTCCCTTAAAAAAAAAATTACGTGTTATACAGATAACTCACGTATGCCATAAAGGCAATTGTGCACAGATAGAAAAGAAGCTAAATAAAAACCCTTAGATCGCAGTTCAGTACATGCATATTTCAGCTGTATGTTGCAGCTGAATCTGGTTGTGAACTGCTTAAATAGCTTCTGCAGGAGCATGTGGTGTGTGTCTGAGCTACGCAGCGTAAGGAAGGCCTTTCCAATTGCAAGTTGTATTCATAGAGATGCCCTTCCACGTCAGTTTACCTGCGTTGTCCATCTGAGAAAATCTGTAGGGATAGTACAGGTAGTATTAATAGATAGATGGACAGGCCTACTAGCATATTCCCAACAATATTTGCCACTTAGGGATGAGGAATGCATGAAATACCACAGTCATTATAGAGTCCTTTAGGAAAATCTGGGTGTGTGCGCTCCCAACTTTACAGACCTGGAGAGTATCAGATAGTCTTCAAAGGTGAGAAAATTGCTATATAGAGTACAGTGTGCAAAACCAAAATACTGGGATTCCAAACACCCAACTCCTTCCTTCCTGCAGTATCAGTACTTCTAACATTTGTACCAAAGCCTCCAAATACCCAATTAGACACTGTGCTGCTGTATGAATGTGTATCCATAGACAGGTATGCGTGCACATAGTCACACAAAGCAAGATCAAATTGAGTATGAATGTATGCTGGGAACGTGTGCGCTTGAAAAGTATAAAGAAATGGATACTCTTGACATCTCATTTAGATACCTGCATTAATTGTTTATGGCAATGGCATAAAAAAAGGATTATGTCAGGGAATAGGAAGCTTGCCTCAGGGTACCAGTCATCCTCATCAGTGGTTTCATTATAAAACCTATACCAGTTTCCCTGAGTAGTAACACTACTGTTTGTGTTATTGAAAGTCACTACAACAGCGTAGTGTGCATGAATCAGTTTTGATCCTAGATATTAAGTATATATGTATATATCAAATTTTTAAAACTTTTTAAGACCTCATCTCAGGTAATGACATGGAACAAAATGTGTTAGTTTCATTTTCATTAATCTTTTAAAAATCACAATATTGAGTACATTGAGCCAATTCCAGCTAAAGAAAGAGAAGGAGTGGAATCTCATCTCAATTCTGAGTTCTTACACATGATCTTAAGGCATGGATGTGCAATTTTTTGACTTGCCTTGGCCGCATTGAGTGAGCTGGAATTATCTCGAGATGCATACACAAAGGTCACTCCAAAAGTAATGCCTCGTACTTATTTTCATGGAAACTACAACTGATACAAAGAGCATAATAACACTATTTGGTAGAACAAATTCTTTTCTACAGATCGTTAGTTTTTAACACAGTCATCACCAACTAGTTACACATTTTCATGGCAATGAACAAGAGCATGCATTCTGTGCTCATAAAAATATGCACCAGCAGAGCTGATCCACTCTCACTGTCACCACTGCTGACACACACCACCACCATCTCATTGTGCTCACATCCACTCTTTGGTCTCCATAAACATTCAGTAAGTGCTGATGAATGTCAGTGAGTGCCATTCTTTCCACATGGAGGAATTAGATGACGTGCCTTTGCTTCATCCACACTTCCGTGTCAGACACTATTCTGCCCCTCTCTGCTGCCATCTGTTGTACAGCAACAGCATGTAATGGGACACTGACAGAAAGGTTCAACCTGTATTGCCATACCAACATCCACCTCTCATGTCATGGGCCAACAACATAAAATAAGCCAGCATAATAAAATAGGAGGCACCACCTCTGCAGCAGCCTTCGTAAAATATACAATATCATTCATAGCTGAGTAACAAAACATTTTATTTTTTAACATTTTTCTTAGAACTTTTTAAAAAAGTAGGAACAAAACCACAAGTCCAGTTGGATATGATGTCACTATGAGAGTGGTGAGGTGCTGGCACAGGCTGCCCACAGAGGTTGTGGATGCCCCATCCATGGAGGTGTTCAAGGCCAGGTTAGATGTGGCCCTGGGCAGTCTGGTCTAGTATCAAATGAGGAGGTTGGTGGCCCTGCCTGTGGCAGGGGGGTTAGAGATTCATGATCCTTGAGGTCCTTTCCAACCTGGGCTATTCTGTGATTCTGTGATATGTGACATTGTTTCTGTGAAACTAACGCATCAGGCTAGTCAGATGGCAGTGGCTGCAGCTCATAGTGAGGTCTCAAGGTGTATAATCAGAAATTTTTGATGAAATTTTACTCCTCCTGTACTCTATCCTTGATAATTGTTCACAAATGTTCATACTGCCAAAAAGTGATGACATGAATAAGGTGTGATTGTGAAGGGAGGGATATTTCTCTCTGGTAAGAGAGGGATTATGAAAGTCTGGTAAAGAGACACAATCAGAGTTTTGAGTTGAATATCTGATTGCAACTTCGTGCATTCCATTTGAAAATTCGCAGATCGTGTATTCATATCAACCAAAAGTGGTATCAAAAACATGAGTTGGTGATTTTTTTTTTTTTGCAGTCTTGAAACCTTTATCAAAACAGAAGGCACAGCTGTGTATTCTTCCATTTAGAGCACTGCGTTTAGCCATTGTATCAAAATGCATACAGTTATGTGCCATCAGTTGAGTCAGCACTGCGCAGCACTGCCTGATTGCACACGGACGGTTTGGTCATTGCTGAGCAATGGGTTCGTGCCCTGGCCCTCTCCACAGAGCAGAGCCACCGCCATGGTGTCACAGGGCAGGGTGCAGCCGTATTGCCAGCTGTGCTGGGCCGCAGGTTGGACATACCTGGTTTGAGGGAAGAGTAAACTAAGTGGAAGTTGTGCGTTCAAGCTAGAAGGTAATTGTGAGGTTTGCATAAGCATAAATGTGTTCTGAGTGAATCAGAGTCACACCCAGACCTCCTTGCCACTCAGGCCACAAAGCAGTGTCTGTGCTGGAGTAACGGTAGCACCTTCATATACTTAGATATAAAAAACAGAGTGCTGTTTCTGGTTGTCCTGAGTTAGTAAGCCATGAGAAAAACTAAGTGTCGTTTTTCTGCACATGATGAGATGTACAGAAGGATTTGCCGATAGGCTATTAAATTGTACTTCCCTTTCTGGCATTATTGTTTGTTGTTAAGATTATCATGAATTCTCAGAGCCTTCAGGCCAAACAAATATTTGATTAAAAAAAAAAAGAAGGTCTGTCTAACATGCATTCAGGATGACTTTTGAAGAGGGAAGAAAGAAAAGATGGAACTATGAGATAGGGTGATTTTTTTTCTTCTAATTGGAATGTTTTACTTGAAAGTTTCCCAGGAGATATCAATAGCTCTTTAAAAGTATCAGTTTTAAAGTGATGGTACATAAGTACTATAGACACATTTTTATTTTCGGAGGCTGTTCAGCTGCTGTCATTTTTCAGTCACTAATTTCTTTTTTATTAATATAGGTGACCCTCGGGGCAAACATCAAAAGAAAATCCAAACCAAAACCCAGAATTACCTTAATCTGTATGCTGTAGATGGGCTGCGAACCCTGTGTATTGCAAAACGAGTAAGTCAGTGCAAGCTCTTAATTTTCTTTTTGAGTCTTGACAAAGACAGCTGAAGGCCTTCTTAATTTATTGTTCTCGATTTCTGTGTTTGGTTTTTTTTTCATTTTTTTCAATAAAGTATGAATGCCTCTGCATCACTTTGACTGTGCCCTCACATACTCTCTTGAACAGGTTCTGAGCAAAGAGGAGTATGCTTGTTGGTTAAAAAGTCATCTGGAAGCAGAATCTTCTGTTGAGAATCGTGAGGAACTTCTGTTTCAGTCAGCACTGCAGATAGAGAAGAATTTGCATCTGCTAGGTAATGAAATGAGAGCTGGGCATAAAATTAAAAAGTGCTGAAAATTCTGAAAGCTTGGCTATGAAATCTATTCTTTTCTTTAAATATTTTCTGACAGTACAGACATTAGCTTCTTTTGGACTTTGTCATAATTGTCTTGTGCCCGCACCACAAAGGAATGGGATTATAATTAACATAATGGACATACCCTCTTCATCCTTGCTCCTGCAATCGTTTGATCATTAGTGAAATGGCTGGAGTTAAACAAGAGATGCATTTGACACAATATGTCCTAAATGAGAATTGCTGTTCTAAGTAGGAGAAGGACTTGGCCAACCCTGGCTGCAGAATTTCAGTAGCTTGGAGCCTCTTTACTATGCCGGGGAGTTCCACGATTCCAGGGATACCAGAAGTGCTCATAAAGCAAAGCTCATAAACTGCTTCTGTGAGAGGTATCAACCCATATACGTCAGGTTCAACACTTAGTGCCTGTGTGCAATGTGGAAGGATACTACAGTACTTCATAATGGTTTAGTTAAAATCAGTGTATGTAAAAGATATTCCAAGGGCAAAGTCATGCTGTTTCTCTGCTCAGTTGAGAGCACTGAGACTGTAAAATACACGTGTATCCACTATTACTCCAAGCATCCAACTTCTTTCTCTGGCAGGGGAACTGGGACAGCCATAGCACTGATGGAGGTAACAGCCTTCACTGTTTGCCAACTTGCCTGTCTCTGGGAGATGAGATCCACCTCACCCAACTTCAGTTGTGTCTACTGTAGATCTCTAGGGCTCCTTATATAAGTGGAGAGAGAAAAAAAAGAAAACAGAAAGTGAAGTTCATTTGATCTGTCTTAGATACCTCCTTTAGGATTAGATGAATCATGCCTTCAAAGTGGCTGCTTTTCTCCTCTGACTTAAAGGGGAGCTTGAGGTGACTGATTCTGACCACATTAATCAGGAAGATCCCACCATGGTTGTCCCTGTTGGCTCTGGCTGTGCTCTGAAGAACAAAAATGGAAATTGAATTGTGTGATAAATAAGAGAGCTCTTAGGTTCTGGGAATAAAAAAAGTGTATCTGGAAAAGAAATGTCTTTTTCCTTTGTGCACTATTTGAATTATAAAAGCTTCTATAATTCAAAAGTTTTCATGACATTGCACTTCACCTACAACTAGTGCTCAGTCTGCAGGTGGGCTTCTATGGCCGAAGTGCTCTTCTTCAAACAATTATAGTGGTAATAAAGAGATGGCAGAAGTTTGCTTTGCTTTTCCTGTTGTTTCAGGTAATTTGTGTATTTGTTATCTTTGGGTTGTCTGATTGCCAGGGCTTACACGTCCTCACATTGAAGCCTCTCTAAAACTCAATGGTGACAGTGAGCTTGGTCCTGAGCTGCTTTTACAACAGTCTGAAAATCTTGTCTCCTATTGATTTATGAAAGCATAGGAAAAATACTCAGTTTGTTATAAACAAGTAGGAAGATTCATTGGCAGTATGAAAAAGCCACATTGTCCTTCTACATTATGGATTACAGATTTATGATTTACTCTCTACTAAATCTCATTGGGCAACCAGCATCTTTCTACAAGAGCAAAGAGCAGCCACAAGACAGTAAGTAGTTTATGCCTAAAGCCTAATGTGTGGTTACCAAGCTGCAGTTCTGCTGTCATTCCCGTCTGAAAGGGAGAAGTCTGTAATGACCAGTCCTCTTTTAGTTGAGGAAAGGCAGTCAAGACCCCTTAGACCTAAATCAATAGTATCTAGCAGCATTCAGAAGAAAGGGTGAAGATACAGAGCAGAGAAACAACAAGCAAAGGTACAGCAGCTTTG
Source organism: Bambusicola thoracicus (assembly GCA_002909625.1). Classification (NCBI taxonomy): domain Eukaryota; kingdom Metazoa; phylum Chordata; class Aves; order Galliformes; family Phasianidae; genus Bambusicola; species Bambusicola thoracicus. Next base: position 10,386 of record PPHD01015829.1, read on the forward strand.
TGAACCACTGAGAGAGTGGCATCAGGTTGTTTTTGAAGTTTGAAACTGTGGATTTATTGTTGACTGTTGATGCAAATGTTTACACCAGCTGTTTTCTACTCCTCTCTCTGGATACCTCCAAAAAGCTGCTTGAATATTGCATGCATTGTTAGTTTCGTTTAGCTGTTTCCCAGTGAAAGTGGCTGTAATTTTTGCAAAAATCCAAGCTTAACAGTTTGAGGTGAACCCTAAGTGCTTACTGAATGTGGAATAATTTACTTTTTCCATGTGATTAGGTGCCACTGGTATTGAAGACCGTTTACAGGATGGTGTTCCAGAAACCATTGCAAGCTTGCGCAAAGCTGGATTGCAGATTTGGGTTCTTACTGGAGACAAGCAAGAAACTGCTGTTAATATTGCATATGCCTGCAAGCTACTAGATCATGATGAGGAAATCATCACACTGAATGCTGAATCACCAGTAAGCAGATCCAATACTATACTGAAGTCTACTTGTGAAGTAGCTTTACTTTGTTTTCAACTTGTACAATTAAGAGTTTGATGGCTTCTTTTTCCTTTCCTTCTTTTTTTATTTTTCCTTTTGCTGCTTCAACCGTAATTTTCAGGTAGGACAAATCTTTGAATACTTTTCAGTGAATTATATTTCTAAGTTGTAACGTCATGTGTCATAAACTTACTGAAGACATTTAACTGTGTGTGTTGGGATCCACCAACATGCCATAACAGCGTAAATGCCTGCCTTTGGCATGCTTTCTGAAAACATCCCTCGTTTTGCATATTGGCACTAAAGCAACCTGTTATTGAACGTTTGCTTAGGAAGAAAACAATTGAATTGAAAATGTGTGCTTTACACTGAAATGTAGTATCCAGATAACTCATTCATGTTTTCTCAGATGGCTTTTTCTCTGGAAATAGAAACAATACTTAAATTTCAGAGCTAGCACTCAAAAGCCAGAAAACCACATCTACAGTAATGACTTGCTTCCTAACAGACCTTTTCTAATTCTTCTGAATTGCTGATCTTTCCTGTGCTCAACTTGTCGCAAGCAGACAGTCACAGAGAGTTTACTGATATGGTTTAACATGCAAGGAACCAGACCGGTAGTGATGTAGCCCTTTAATGGGGTGATAAAATTGGACTTCAGATCAGCAGAGGAGAGGTAGGTCAGCAGTATCCAGCTCCAATTCTTTTTGAAAAGGAAGAAAAGATATCAGCATTTTCCCTTCTTGAGTGTATCAACTGAACTGGTAAACTGACTTTCAATGATCTTTCAGTTTTTGTCATTCTTTGCTGTACAACCAGTAGCATTTCATTTTAAAAGTTTATATATTCTCAGTAATGTCTTTTAGTTGAGTATGCCTAGGACGGAGAATTCAGCTTAAATAACCTTTAATTGGCCTTTAATAATGCATAACTACTTGATAAGTGTTGTAGGCGTATACATAGTGCTCATCACCATGCTTAACTTGGTACTGATACTGATTATTATATCATTCTCCAACACTTATTCTGAGAAGGCTAAAAGAAATTAGTTTAGCATACAATACTGCATGTTAAAGAGGAATTAGGTTTTCGGTCTTTCATGTCTTCATTGTTGTCATGTCTTCCACAAAAAAAAAATATATGTGTTAGAGTGAATAGAGAATATAAGAAATTAAAACTTTTATGGTGCAGCAAATATAACACGTTCCCATATTCCTTATGCCTAAATATACAGAGCACACAAAGTTTTGAATACATGTTCTTTTCTCTCAAACATATTTATTTTGAATTTTTTTCAGGAGACATGTGCTGTCTTGCTGGAGCAGTGTCTGCAATGTGTAGAGTCCAAATTTTCAAACAACACAATAGAGGAAACTACTGGAAACATGGCTGTTGGGTTCACCCCTCTCTATCCACCCTCTTCCCCTGTGCTTTCCAGCTTGGGCCTAGTGATTGATGGAAGGACTCTAGCTTATGCCCTGGAACCTACATTGGAAGATAAATTTCTTGCACTAGCCAAGCGGTGCCGTTCAGTTCTGTGTTGTCGCTCTACTCCACTCCAAAAGAGCATGGTAGTGAAACTAGTCAGAGACAAACTCAAAGCAATGACCTTGGCAATAGGTAAATATCTCATTTTAAACTAGCCCACTTTGATGTTTACTGAGAATCTTGGGTTTTTGACTTGCAATGGGATCCTTCCAGCTGCCATACAACTCACATACCTTCTAGTAGCATCTGCAAATGTTTCAAACAACTTTAACACATTTATTCGAAGCTAGTACAGAACTCTTGGAATAGCATTTAGGATTTCATCCTACAGAAGTTAGGTGCTGGTGACAGTGCAGTATGCCTCGAGGTTTTGGCATATCCAAACACTGCTGTGAAGAACTGAATTAGCTGATACTGTGCAGAACACCATTTTGCAATCAGTGTATTATGCAGAACAAAAAGTGTTCTCACTGTTGTTTCACTCAGCCACAATTAAGCTCAAGGGTCTGCATTTTTCATCACAAGTAAGCAATACAGCAAAGGACATGAATTGGCCATCTGTACAGAGAATGAATTTATGACTGGTATCGTGCCAGCTGTTACACTCCTTCACAGCTAATTGTTGAGTTGGCGAAGGGCAGATTCCATCATGCGTCCTGGTTTAAATCTGGCAGCTTCTTTCATGTTTCCATGATTTTTACGTAAGAAAAATCAACCAGCTTTCCTTTCCCTATCTCGGATTTAGGCTCAGGTTGCACTAGAAGATACAATTGTAGCATATATTATCACAAAACACTGTATCTTTCATCCACCTATCTTAGTTAATCATAACATAAACACGTGGGTTGGACCTACCTGTGAGAAATCCAAAGTGCATAGTAACTGCCAGACACCTGTGACATCCACAGCACCAAATGTGTGCTGATTTTAAGAATCCCCATGCCCACCATTAAATTTATCACGAGTATTCCTTTCTCGTGCTTATTTTATGTTGCTGGCTGACTCACCATGGGCAGCATCATTTTCTTATGTTGTCAAAAATATCTAACAGGTTAACTTGAATTATCCAGAAAGATAAAAAACAGTTGTGAAGAATGAGTAGCTTGTGTTTTCAGTCTTTCTACGTAACGTGAACCTGTGTGTTCAAGCTTTTGCTCAGGTTTAAAAAATGAGTTGTTCCATCTTCCCTTTTAACCAACATGAGCTAAGCTGAGTTTGTTTTGAACAGTAACAAAGACACCATTTTGTCACCTTGTGGTGTGATGATTAGAAAAAGAGCAAGAGATGGTGACTCTGTAACCCATGCAGATAAATCTGCCTGCAGTGCTATGTTAGCAATGTCAGACTAGGCAACCCAAGTCAAGAATTCATCCACTTCTTAGTATTGTTATGTTTTTTGCTAGATGGGCATCTTCAGTGCATACTTCATTCTTAATCATCCCTTACTGCAGACAGTTATAAGGAAGCAACAGCACTAAGAAGCTCATTCTTGGAGTGTTTTCATATTTGTTCAGTTCAGGGCTGATATTTTAGGTTTCACTGAAAAGAATGTCTCAGCAGCTTTGCCAAGCTTTGAACCTTAGGTTTCAAAGCTGGCTTTTTTTTTTAATCCCACATCTCCCTTCCTATACTCAGCCAACACATAGTAATAACTAGTTTTCATTTGCTTTGCTGTTTCCTGGTCTACTTGTGACAAACAAAACTTTATCTTGTCATTTTCAGGTGATGGTGCTAATGATGTCAGTATGATCCAAGTTGCAGATGTTGGTGTGGGGATCTCTGGTCAAGAAGGCATGCAGGTAATGTTGCTTGTTCACTGAAGAGCACGTGCAAAGAGTGAAATAGGCACTTCTCATATGCTAGCTTGAAAAAACTGCCTTTGGATAGTCAACACAAATAAAGGAGAAACTGCAAGTTGTGCTGAATGCCAGTTGTGCTTCATAGGGATGCTTTCAGCATGAGTTTGAGCTTGTGTTTGTTCTCAGATCTGTGCTGAGCTTACATGTTGACTTCTCAGAAAGTTTGACTTACCAGATCCCTCTAAGCAATATAGTTTAAGAAATCATTTAATAAATATTGGATTCAAGGAGGAAATAAAGTTCAGCAATGTATTAGTTAGACATGAAATAAGAGTCACCTTATTCTGCCATTATTCTCTCTTGCACTGCTTGGTTATACTCTTCCTGTGGAACAGCTGCACAAGCCCATCCAGCTGAAGCAGTTTGTTTGCTTAGTGTGGTGGTATCTTTTAGCCAGTACGCCCACACATCTTTTTACTTAGCCTTATCCAGACAGCAGAATAGTGAAGAAATAGAAAATTGCGGCCCTCTGCAGAACCACTGCTCTCTACAGCACCGAGTGTTGGGTTGGTTTTTTTTCCCCATTTCCTGCCACAGGGAATGGCACAGTAAAGGGACTTGCCCTGCAGTCTTTTGGATGTGTTCAGCCTGTTATTACTGCACTTGCTACTGTATAAGAGTCCCCAGAAAGAAAGGAAGTTTATTTACTTATTGTATTATCTATTGTCTCTGTCTCATAATGTTAATGTAGCTCACTTGCTATGCTTGTACCAGAAATGGCAGTAAGGCACACAGAATGAGAAAGATACCTCATTTCTACAACCTAAGAGCTCTTCAGGCAGGATGGGAATTGTTTTCATCCTGAGGACCTGATGAGCAGATGAACGTACTCCTTAACTTAGTTACCAGCAGGTGGTTCTGTGCCCCACAGTGGAGCAAAGAAGTGGTGATAGTTCTTTTTATTTTGGGGAATTTCATGAGTACTATAGTTGAACTGGATTAAAAACACATACTTAAGAAATAAAAATCTAATTGAGCTTTGAACTTAGATGGCAAAGTTGTGTGTTTTCTGGCATAAAATTCTCTAGAAGCTAGGACAGTAGTCTAGAGAAAAGTCAGATGCTTCTCCTATTTGTACACTCTTCCAAAGCAAATATGATGGGCTTCAGTCTGACCTAGTAGAGCTCTTATTTTCTCCTTGTTTTAATCATCCATGAAGTTTAGTCAGAGTCATCTCCAATGCAGGTGGATGTCCATGAGTGCTATTCAAAGAGAAAGATTTCAGCTTTAAATGTATTTAAAAATGCTTCTCCAGAGTTGGCAGCTGTAACTTAGACTGAAAGAAGCTACCACAAAAATATTCTGATACTTATTGTGCATATGGCATCTCAGCTATAGGCCCTCTGAATCTGACTTTGGTGGATGGAGAAGGCAGGAGAAAAGGAAGCCTTGAACTAAGCTAATACCAAGTATTTTCACTGCTACATAACAAAGCCCCAAGAGCTTTGCATAGCTTTCGCTCCATCACTTGGCAGGCAGTCCAGGAAACCCAGAGGAGAATGTGGAGTCTCCTCCAAGCCCACCAATTCAAAAAGGATCTGCCCAGGCTCCTTGAGTCTTATCAGCATTTATCACCTTATCAGGTCTCATAATCTTTGTATTAATTCAGATCCATTTTTTTTCCTAATGCAGGCATATGTAACATGCATTTTTTAACTACTCTCAC
>PPHD01015830.1:0-15882 GCA_002909625.1 Bambusicola thoracicus
TCTACATATTAGTCTCAATAAAAACCCGCGTTTTAGGACTTATAACATCTGAAACTTACATGTGATCCTAACAGGAGTGGTTGCTTGTTTAGCTGGTTATTTTAATTTGTTTTGAATAGAACTAATAATCTGCAGAAATTATAGCTGGTTAGTAATGGTAGTACCATAATATGCAGGTTTCCTTTAGTAAAAGCAGGTAGAACAGATTTACTTTACTTGAACTTTTTATGTGTTTCTGGTTTTAACAAAACCAGATTACTGTCTTAGAAGAACACTGAAGAAAAGAATGCCTGTTTGCTTTATGGATCTTAAAATAATTCAAGCAAAGAGAAGTAGAGTCTAGATTTAGTAAAGTGTCCAGCCTACTTCATTGCAGACTAATTCTTCTAAACCCATGGGCATAGTGTGAAACCCTATTTGAAGGATTTGCTTTCAGTACTTTCTTTATGCTGTTGTATTTGTTGTATGTCTGTTGGCCATAAGTCTGTTGGTTGCACTCAGTTGTGAACTGTTATTGAATGTGTCTTGTCCAAGACTGTGACTTTAAATACATATGGTAAAACACTTAGTACTAATGTGCTAAGCTACTTAGAATAGAGAGAATAGAGATAGACCAAGTGTGTAAATATAAAATATATACCTCCAGTATGTTATTTTGGAGGTAATGGCATTAGTATTTCTGAGTGTCAGACATGTAAAATAACACTTTTTAAAAAATAAGTCTTCATCATTGCTAACAAATAGTTGTGGAATTATAGGTGGGTGAACTTCAGTTGTATTCAAGTGTGGCGGTGTCAAAATTAAATCCACTAAAGCTCATCTGGAGTGTGTTTAACTGTAATTTGGTGTGTCTTGCTCTCTCAGGAGGAACAGGCTGCCAAACTGAAAGCTGAGAAGATTAGAGTGGCGTTAGAGAAGATTAAAGAGGCACAAGTGAAAAAGGTAAATTATTTATGCTGTTTTATGAGGTGTTTTTTTTTTTTTTTCAAATTTTTGCCTGGAAAATGCAAGCATAATACTTCTCATTTGTGTCTTATTACCATTAAGATACTTTAAAGAAAAGAGGAACACTGTAGTACTCTGATCTAGAGTGCTTTTTTCATCTAGATGCCAGTCAAAAAGTACTAGCATATCTAATACAATTATGTTTTGCTTAAGGAATTTTGCAACCAGTGCACTGTTAGAGTAGTTTGCCACCCACAGCTGAAACAAAGATTTAGCCTCCTGAGCCTGTCTTTGTGTGTTAAGCACTCTCACCTTACAATGTGAGTTTCTTCACCAGTCGCTTCTTTATGCACATGCATCGTTGGATTTTTCCAGTGATAAATAGAATGCAAGCATTTCAGATTACAGAGAGGTTACGAAGGGAAGAAAGTCTGACACCACCTGATGCAATATCAAAGATTTTAAGGTGTTCCCTCCAAATTTAGCTTTCTTACTTTAATTTTGAAGTGTTTCAGTAATTTTGTATCCTATATTTAGTGTTTATAAATCAAAACCTGAAAAAATGTCCTGAGCAGGAAGATGGGAATTAAAAATTAGTAGTACTACTCTATTACAACTACTGTATTTTAACTTTTGCAGCTGAGCAAGGAGTAAAAAGAGAGCAAGCAGCATAATGATTGGCAAGAAAAATCTCTTGACCTTGGATTTTTTTTATTAATTGCAGAAATAACTGCATTTTTCTTTCTGAGAAATGACCTCTTTAAAGTGGACTCTGAAAAGCCCCTGTGTTTTAAAAGTAGATTTGTTTTACGCTAATGATTAATGTCTCCAGGAGAATAGGATTCAGCATAGATATGCTCCATATATGAGCAATATTTTTAGAAATTAGGGAAGAAGCAGGCAGAGAGCTTGACTTGCAAATCTGAGAAAATATGTTCTGTAAGTTCGTGCATAATTCTTGATCCGTGCGTGTGCCACCTCCGCCGGTGAGAAAATTGTCACACAGATATTTTATTGATCAGATCAGGACACTGTGGCAGGAAGGATTTTTGTTTCTAATCGCACAAGTGAAGTATTTGCACATTACATTTGGAAGACCTTTATTTACCTTAGTAAAAAGTATCTTAAATTTCTCTGAGACAAACCATCATTTATGGAATTTTATGTTTTGAGGAAAAAGTTGAATGATCTTAATAGTTTGTTATTTAACAAAATCTGAGAAAAAGAAACAAGGTCTTAAAAAGTACATTTTTATCTGAAATGTAGAAAATGTGTTAAGTTGAATCTCTTCATGTTCTGATTTTCCGCTCAATAGTTGGTGATCAGAGTCCACATGTCTGATGACAGCTCAAAAACAATGATGGTGGATGAGAGGCAGACAGTGAGACAAGTATTAGACAATCTGATGGACAAATCACATTGTGGTTATAGTTTAGACTGGTCATTGGTGGAAACCATCTCTGAATTGCAGATGGGTAAGTAATTTATGAACATTTATAATTCTTATCTGTTGATGTGATACTTATGCCTTTCTGTGTCTTCAGAATAATTTAAGTTCTTAACTTCATAATATTTATTATCCAGTGCTAGGAATCTTGTTTCATCATTGTGAATTTGTTTGTCAGAATTCAATTCTGCATGAAATCTAAACATTGTTTTAAATGGACATGGGAATGTTTTCTTCCTTGATACTAAAATGACATCTAAATCTGAAGGTTTGATAGAGGAGTTTTAGTAATGTCTAGTCACTGAGCCTCTTGGTTTTGATGTGTTTTTCATGTAAGTGTGAGACAAGGAATTAAAAAAACCTCACCATGCAAAGAAGTCTCTTAGAGGATAACTCATTACCCTACGAATCTTAAAGATCTCACCCAGACCTCATTAACTTCCTGTATTGTTCCTCTGTTATCTTAAATCTTAGTTCATTCCCTACAGGTGGCATTTTGTTGTATTAATTCTTCTTAGTATTCTTAATTACTGAGGATTTTGAGTTGTCCTCTGTCATCTTGGTCCCCTTTAATAGGAGCTCCTTGATCTGGATATGGTCATTGCCATATGCTCTCTGTAAAAATGTGGTGTAATTGATTTGGAGAGGAATGTGTTCTCTTTCAACAGACTAATTAAATGTTAAGTAAGTCCCAAAGAATTCTGAAAACTATTTTGCCTAAGTGACACTATAGCCTATGTGAAAAGGGAAATAATTGCTGAGAGCAAGATGTTACTTGAGTGTCCTTTAAAGAAAAGTATTGGTCAGTGGTTTCCCAAAGATACATTCTTAGGATAAGAATTTTCAGGTATCTCTCTACCATTTCAGTAAATTTTCCTCTTTTTCAAATTTCTTCCTTTTTGCTGATTTTCAGTGTCCCATACTGAGATAATCAACTCAACAGAAAGAATTCCAAATTCTTCTACCATATCCCTACTGACTGTGGTTATTCTACCTTTCAGAAACATTTTGTTTTCCCTCTAATCATTGCTTATTACTTCTTTTGACACTTATGAGAGTGAGATACAAAATTAATGCTGAAAAGTACGTCTAATGAATTCCTCCTTGAGCTCTGTTAACCAGAGCACATATAAATGTGACTGCTTTTTTTGTTTGTTCTTAGAACATTTCAGTTAGTGTTATTTGAGTCTGTTGCATTCATGTGGGATAGTTAGCTTTGTCAAGTTCAAAAAATGGGTTATTCAGGCTTAGTATACTGATGGGAACATAAGCCTGAATGGAGAGGAGAGAGAGTATTGAGTGTGTGTGTGTGTGTGTAAAATTAAGCTAGGCACTTCTGAATGTTCACTAAGTTCTTCTTAGTTTGTGTTGTAAATTTCTTTCCTGTTTTAGTAGTTCTTGAAATGTATTTTCTTCCCATATACGCCTTGTCTCCCAGATAAAACTACAGTGTAGCTTATTGCACAGAAAGTGACAGATGAAAATATGTTTGCTCTTTTATTATTGCTGCAGAAAGGATCTTTGAAGATCATGAAAATTTAGTTGAAAATCTTCTCAATTGGACAAGAGACAGTCAAAACAAACTAATGTTTGTGGAACGTATAGAGAAATACGCGCTTTTTAAGAATCCTCAGGTAAGGCTGAAGCTTATGTTGAATGTATGTATATGTATGTCTGATTGCAATTTTATAATACTTTTGTTAGCATTCATTTCAGTATTTCTTTTTTGATACTTTTATATATATAAGAGAGCCAGGCAACTTTATGTCTCAGTGCCACATACGTCCATGCTGTGATTGATACAAAATTAGATGCCTAACAGGAAAAACCCAAGCTGAAGCTGTTTCCTAAAGTATTTGTGAGCGATTTTAATGGTGATAAAGGCAGACAGTTTCATGGCAATTGTACTTAGTGCTGTTCACAAAAATAAACATACAAGCAAGGTATTGGCCAATATTGCTGAGAGTGTTGCTGCTTCACTGTGTGTTTTTTACTGACAAGGTGAATATTTTGAAGGAGATAGATAGCCACCTTTCCTCAAGTGACACAAGAGGAAGACGTACACTTCCCTGTTGTGAAAGCTGGGACTTGCCTCTATTCATCCGTGTTTCCTGTTTAGGAAGCAAAAGAGTCCTCTTCTCTCTCAGGAGCTGATTATTGAGGGATGATAATGGAGATTTCAAAATGTTAACTACACATTTGATATCCAGCAGCAGCTCATTACCAAGGAGGCAGCTCTTTGAAGGATTTGGAGCTGAGAAGTATTGCATATACTATAACTTGATCTCTTCTAACTCTTAGTAATGAATTGCCATTTGAGGTCATGGATTATTTTTATATTGGTATGGCATTGTTTTAAGACTGTTGTTGATAAATATTTACTTTCATTATAGATATTGTGCACTGCCAACAAGCACAAGACACCAGCGTAAAACCAGTTTTTTAATACACATTTCTCCTTTATTTGAGAACTTAATTTGGAACTTATGAATATTGGTTTGTTTTGTTGTTGTTTTTTTCCAGTAAGAGCTAGAGGTTAGGAAGAAGACTTTCATTGTCTCAGTCCTTTCCAAGCTGAAGAAAAGCATAGTAGTAGTTCTTAAATAATGTACAGTACCTATCTTTAATGGCTCTTTTTCATAAGACAAGGAATATTTAGTAGTTCTCTGTGAAATACGTTTGTTCAGAGAAACTATCAGCACAGGGTGGAAAGGCGTGCATTTCTTCTGCATGTGCTTCCGTCAACCCATAAATAATGACAGGATTTAACGCATCTTAAGACTCTGTGGCATTTTCAAGTTCACGCTACTTTTATTTCTGGATATGTTGCACCAGTCAGCTTATTAATGTGTGGAAAGCCAGGAAAATGTTGTTAGGAGACTATTACTTTAGGATAAGAGTTGGGACTGATTAGTACTTCTGGAAAAGGTGGTTGTTTATTAAGTTCTATGTATGATTTAGCAGTCTGATAGTTTCAACTGGATTATAAAGTTTTGTTTAATAGAGTAGCATCGTTAGCACCTTTTTTCTTACTTGTACAGAAAGGCAAATGAGAAATGTTCTTTGGCTTTATTTCAGAATGGCTATGGAAATACTGACCTTTGTCTTGTTACAGAACTATCTTCTGGGGAAAAAAGAAACCTCTGAGATGGCAGACAGGAATAAAGAGGTGCTGCTGGAGGTGAGGCTGCCGAAACGAAAAGAACATCAGCATTTGAAACTAAACTCTAAAACTTTGTGGTTATTGGATTTAATGGATGGAACTGAATATAGAGCTGAGAAAATAGAATATGTTACAGTTGAGATAAATAACTATTTTAATGTTACTGTATTTCATATAAAGTAAGTTACTTGAAATGTCTTTATTTTGTTTGACAACCAAAATGAGGTCACCTGTACTGGTGGTTAAGCACAGTTGAAATCTGGAGAACTGCTGCTTATCTGTTGACCTTTGTCATGACAGAGGTTTTTGGTTTGCTTGGGTTGTTTTGGGTTTTTTTGCACCCTCCAAATTGTTACTCTGTATGAAATTCTGTAGCATTGGTTCAGCCCTGGTCGACATTAGTGTCTAAAGTTTTATTAGCAGGCAAAGTAGTTAAAAGCTGTTTTAGTTATGTTTACAAATAAACCACTACAAATTAGATTTAAAAAGCGAGTGACAGAAGTTATTTAATATTGAAGACATCAAATAATTTACACAACTAAGGACAACAAAAAAGGAAGTGTGAAGTAGATCAAACAATCAATTATAGCATTCATAAGCTGAAAACAGAATGATTTTGTGACATTTTTGTAGAGATGTACCTATGCTGAAGTGTGATAGCTTCCACTTGATCATACTGCACAGAGAAAGAACTCTCCTTATCACGCGTGCATTCCTTAGATACAGAATTTCAGTCTTAGTAAAAAGCAAAGCAGAACACTGCATGCTGTACATTCTCTTTCTGTCACTTTCCAAACCACAGTTTGTTATCTACAGGAATGTTTCTGTGGAAGTTCTGTAACTGTGCCAGAAATAGAAGGAGTTCTGTGGCTGAAAGAGGATGGTAAGAAGTCTTGGAAGAAACGTTACTTTCTTCTTAGAGCTTCGGGAATCTACTACGTTCCTAAGGGAAAGGCAAAGGTATGCTATCTTAAAGCAATTTACCTGTCTTGTTTGTTGCTGATAAATCATTTGTGCACAGGAGTCAGCCTTATTAGCTGTGCCCTGCCCAGAGCCACATCCTTTAATTCAAAGTGCAGCTTTATTGTGCAAGTGAATTATAGATTTACTATAAATTACTGTGGTGGCACTTGATATGAAACATCTAACCCCATATTTAAAAATACAAGACAACAGGGGTCTGTTTTTTTGAGCAAGTGTGGGCTTAGGTGGTCAGAAACTCCCAAGGAAAAAGATTTGTGGAGCTGTCTTTTCTGACTTCGAATTCAGGTGGAGGACCAAGTTGCACTGCAGGTTCCAACTGTGAAATACCAGGCCAACTCCATAATCAATGAGCATAATTTTATTGGATTTAGTTTCATTAGTTCATTCAAAAGGGATTTTTTGCAGACCAATTTGTGGTACATTTTGAAACTGGTAAATATTTCATTTCTTTGTCGTTTACTAATATTCTGGATGTTTCAATAATGAAAAGGAATAACTGCTACAAATGCATTATGGCATCAAGGTGGATTACTGCAAGTTCAAGTTGTCTGTAAGTCCATAGGTCTTGGTAGCATCAGCTACTCCCCAGAGCAGGGAATCCACTTCCCACACAGATGTCAGTGATGAGGAAGTTGTCCCTGTGCTCTCTGTCAGTGCATTAGCTCCTTTTGGAGTTGAACTCGGATGTTCTTTTCAAAGCCTTTGAATTCATTAAAGCAATCTCTGTACAAGATATCCTGTGGAAATCCTGTGCTCTGCAATCACTGCCAAACAGTAGAATTTGGACACATTGGTTATTACTAATTAACAGCAGATGTTAAAGTTCCCAGTTAAATCAGTCCTGTTTAATCCATTCTGATACCAGCTCTGAATAACTATTAGCAGTCTGCTGTAATTGGTTGTCAAGAGGCAAAATACAAAGGAACACACACAAAACAGAATTTGAAAAAATATCCTGGTTAAAAACAAAAAATTTAAGGTCTGACAGAAGAGTTTGTGCATGGCTATATTCCCTTGCTGTATGGTAGTGTTGGAATCAGACTGAAACTAATGATAGACCTTATATTAGCATTGAATCTTAACACTAGTGTGTTTTCTTCTGTTTGTGGTTTTCTTATGTAAATGTTTTGTAAATTAGTATTTTTGTACTTAATAGGTCTCGCGGGATCTCGTGTGCTTCCTGCAGCTAGATCATGTCAACGTTTACTATGGACAGGACTATCGGAACAAATACAAAGCTCCCACAGACTACTGCTTAGTGCTGAAGGTAAGGGAATAATTGCTGCCTGTTCTCTGTGCTCTTCACGACTTTGTAAATATTTTTGTATTGCTATGAATTGCCAGACTGATGACTCCTGGTCAGAAACCTCCCTTAACTCTCACACATTGTTCAAAATAGTGTTCTTGCAAGATAGCTAGCTACAAAGCTATTTGAAATATTCTCACAGTACGTTCATAGCAAGTAAAGTATTTTAATGAATTTGAAAATGGTGCAAGTAACACAAGTTACAGCTGAACTTTAAATTTCCTTCTAACTTTCATCATCTTGTCTTATGTGGTGCTGGGTATGTCAGTACACTAGAATGGTTGTTGTGCCCGGAGTGTGTGGCTGCCGATCTGTGATGTGAAAAAAGCATTTCCTCTTTTAACAGAGAGGGCAACATATGTTTCAGCCCACTGACAGGTAGGTATTGAGTATCAAGTGTGGGACACAAGATTAAGGAAGAAGGCATAAAACTAAAATTGGAAATATTTCCTGTGTTCTTATAAGTCATTGGAATAGTTAATTGAATGCAATTAAAGGCAAAAATACCACTGTTTGCAGGTATTTATAAGTTACTTGTATAAAATTGATTTCTTAGGATTGCCTGCAATTTTCTATCTGTATCATTTTTACAGATTGAGTGAATTATTTTTTCAAGTTTATTGATCACCTGGAATAAACCGAAGTTTTATCTCAATAGATTTTAAATAATAATAATTTATTACTGTTGTGAGCATAAGGGAAGACATGAAAATATTGAAGTTGAATTTTTAACGTCAGTTGCCCTGACATCTTTGAGACGTAGAACTTCTACAACACAGCAAACAATGGTGAGCCATCCAGAGTGAATGCCTGGGTTGGATTTTGAAAAATATAATTTTTTTTTTACTCCTGTAGTGATAAATACAGTATTTTTTCTTTTTTTTTACATGCATTTAGGAGCACACACATATCTTAAACAACCACCCCATATAAGGACAGGGATGTTTTAAGGGTTCTACAAGCTGTGAACAGAATTGTGCTCAACAGTGTGTTATCTGTGGAGTGTCTCACTCATGCCATGTAAAAGCAGAGAAGAATGTCCTTGTTTTCCACCACTGTACGTTGGTGTGAGGGGAGATTGACATACTATTTGTCTCCTTCCAGTGGTGGTTAGTCAATAGAAGAGTAGAGGAGACAACTCTTTACACTTCATCTGTCTCTTGCTTGCAGTTTTTTTTACAATCTGAGATTGTTCTGACCACTTGGCTTGAGAGTAGAAACATGTATAAAGAGCCTTAGGGTACAGAAGGCTCTGTAGGTAGGTAGAAGGTGCAGAACTAAAATACTGAAAGACTCGCCCTTTCCTAGCGTTTCAAACCTGAAGTCAGTGCTCACTAGACATGCTGCCAATCTCTATGTCAAACAGCTCCCCCTACCTCCTGAAATCATAGAATCGCTAAGGTTGGAAAAGACCCACAGGATCATCCAGTCCAACCATTTGCCCTTCACCAGTGGTTCTTGCTAAACCATGTCCCTCAACACAACATCCAAACGTTCTTTGAACACCACCAGGGTCGGTGACTTTGAAATGTTTGTAAGTGAACTGAAAACATGTACAACCATTCAAGAGCTTCCAGAAGTATATTAGTCTTTATAAATGTTAGCAGTTAAATAGCTCTCCTTACTTTCCTACCTATTTTAATAGTGGTCATGGTTTATGTTTTTATGCAGCATCCTCAGATCCAGAAGAAATCCCAATATATCAAGTATCTTTGCTGTGATGATGTAAGAACTCTACACCAATGGATCAATGGCATCCGCATTGCTAAGGTAACCTCCTCTAGCCAATCTTCCGTTGTTGTCATGGTCTGTATTTACAGTTATTTGCCAAAACACATGCTAAATCTAACTTGCCTATACTTAACTATTCTGAATGTCAACTATACAATCTTCTTACGTATTTAATTCGCTAGAAAAAATGAACCCTTACCTTCTATTTCTGATACACTTATTTGTCAAATGACAAAACTGATGTCTTGGCTTAATTTTAGCCAACTCCGTTAATAGACTTTAAAAAGAAGGCTTGTGGAGAAAAGAAGAGACTTTGGGTTTCACATAATTGTTTTCTAAGATCTCCAGGTTGTGTTACTTCATTCATTGGCCCATTTCTTGTGTTTATCTAGCTGGTCTGATGCTGTCTGTTCTAGCATAAACATTTTTTAATTTCTTCTAGCAATTTATTAATAAAAATGCAAAAGCTTGTGGGGAGGAAGCTGCCACTGCTGCTAAGTAAATCAAAATGAAATTTGCACTGAATTAATTCTGTGTGAAATCCTTCACAGAGAGCATGCTTTTTTGTCTCTGGGTGTTTCTCCTTTTTCTGAGGGGAAAAAAGTTGGAACGGAGAAGCCAAAGGTGAAGATCAACTGGCTGCAGAGGGTACACAGCCTGTATAGTAGTTAAATTTGTTTGTCATTTTGCTTAGTATGGGAAGCAACTGTATATGAACTATCAAGATGCACTAAAGAGAACAGAATCGGCGTATGACTGGACTTCCTTGTCTAGCTCGAGTATCAAGTCAGGCTCCAGCTCATCTAGTTTGCCAGGTAATTACGTGACTTGCCTCTTAATAGAAAGATTTAACTACCTTTTTTCATTACCAAATACTTGAAGACTGCAAGAGAAGCTATTTGAAGGCGAATGGAATGTTAATCTAAAAATGTGTTTTACATTACTTGCAGCGTTGTGTGTTTTCAGAACGTGTAGTACTTTGTCATTCACCTCCAAAAGTGTGTGTTTTTCTGATACTGAGAAGAGGAAGCTTCCTTTCAAATTTGTGACGCCTCTATCTTCAAGCATTTGAAAAAAAAGAAAAAGAAAAATCCAGCTCTACGCTTTAATGATGCAATTGGCAATTGGGAAATAGTCACTGCCCAAAGAGGAAGATCCAAACAATCTCTTCAGAGATTCAAAATGGTGATTCTGCTTCTGGGGCAAATTTTGTGTGCCTGCAGGAATATGATCTGTTATTTTTGTTTTGTTGTCTAGACAGCAGTCTTCAGTGGGCTGGCTGTGAGTGGGAACAGACGGGGTAGTTTGTGGGGGTAGTTTCATTTGTTGGAATTAAATGTTTAACAAGTGTGCCCAGTAAATGTCGCATAGAGTTCCATTATAAGCGCGGTGGTTTTACTCTTGTATTCAGAAACACATGCTCTTTCTTCACTTTCTTTTAAACAGAATCTCAATCAAATCACTCTAATCAATCTGACAGTGGAGTTTCTGACACCCAGCCAACTGGACATGTCCGTTCCCAAAGTATTGTCAGCTCCATGTTCTCTGAGGCCTGGAAGAGAGGCACACAACTGGAGGAATCCAGCAAGGTAACAAGAAGACTTTAGTTTGAGAATCAACACACAACAAAATGCACAAGGCAGAGCATTACCTCTTCCACCTCTGTCTGGAGTGGGGATGGATTTTATTTTTCTGTTTTACTCTATTTGCATACACTGCCATGTAAATGGGTTTTTTTCAGGAATCACTTTTTCAGGGAATTCACTCATAGAACCTTCTGTTCTTGTTTTTATTAGTGTGCACAGAAGCCTTCTGGTCTTTGAGGGCATGCGACAGCCCTTCACAATAATATTAATTAGATTTTTATAAATTAGATTTTAATATTAATATTAATTAGAGTTGTATAAAGAACAAATAAAAAGATCAGCTGTTAAAAGCTAACGAATGAAATTAATTCACTAAGGTTTTCTGCTGGTAACTAGCCACATCTTTCCACTGTAAAGGTGCAAACAACTGAGACCTGAAGGCAGGTGGTATACCTGTTTAAGGCACGTTCTAGTAGTTTCTATTCCAACGTTTGATATTATATTCTGTGGAAATGAAGGCAGTAAACACAGAATACTGTTAAGCAGTAGTATTAAATTTCACTTCAGTTGTGGTTAAAAACAGATTTGATATCTCCTGTTGCTGATAGAAAGTTACAAAAGACAGTAATTCATTTACTCCTGGGGTTTGTGGTGATTTGGTTAGTTTTATGCCTAGTAGTTGACTGGTGTAGTGAATATCTTCACATACAGCAAAACTGTCATCTCATCTAGTTGGTTGTCAGGCTCAAAGGATTTTCCGGAACAGCCATAATATTGGTATTAACTGCAGCAGTTATGTATGGAAGTACATGGCAGAATGTTGTGGGAAGGTATCTTCTCTCATGCAATTTTGAGTCTTTCCCAGACTGTAGGTTCAAGTTAGAGAAGCACGCTTTTTAAAGGAAAACCTTAGGTCACTGCACCTGACACTGGTGCATCAGATAAATAACTAGAAATAAGATCCAACATCACATGTTAAAATGAAAAAGAACAGGTGGCACAATGTGAAACTTGGCTGTATTCTTTGAGACTTGTAAATTTTCTGCAGTGTCTGCAGGCTTGGAAACCTGAATGCAATACCAAAGTAGTACTCAGCTAAACTGAACGTAAAGCTAAACGTAGCTTGCTAAACTGTGACCCAGATTTTTCTGCTGCATGTGTGCAAAACCTGCTGCATGTTCATCAGCAGATGGCTCGTGTATGTGTACAGGATGCATCATTTGTGCAGGGGCCGGGTGGATCAAAAAGACAGGGCACGTGAGTCTGTCTAGTATGTTATTCTACAGAGGTGGAAGAGTACTGCTATGAGACTGTAATGTTACTGTTTTCTGAAGTTTTGGTTTTCATATGAGATCTTGCTTCTGCACTCCATGAAACTCTGGAGAAAAATTGAATTTTAGCACTGTGGACCACTGCTGTTCTTATCCAATCCATAGTGCCACTGGCAATTGCTCATTTAAATAAACCCCAATCATTTTTGTTATCTGATTAAAGCATTTTTATGAATAAAATATTCAGACTACTCCCTATGAAGAGCCATCCATGTTTCAAGCTTTCATCAATTGTAATTCCTTTCTAGGTACAAATTCACTAAAAGGTGCATTTCTCTCCCTCCCACATAGCACAGGTGAATGGATCACCCTAAAACATCCAAAGTATCCAAATGGAATTAACCTTGTAAAATTAATATTTGAAACCACGCTAAGAAAATTCTGAGTAAATTGGTCACGTATTTAACTTAAGTAAAACCACACTACTTTCCTTTTTAACCTGTGCAGGTCTGGCCCGAGGAAGGGCTCAATAAAACAGGTTAGCGATAGAAAACATTCAACTCTATGACAAGAAAGGAAACAACAGTATTGATCCAATTGTAATTTACATGAAAAGGTATTTGCAATTGTAGATACTGAGACATGCTGGTTTAGGGAGATTAGTCTCCAAACAGTATCTTCAGCGTTAGTAATTCCCCAGTGCTTCAGCTTTTGGTGACAAAGCTTGCTTAAGAAATATATAAAGGCAGGTTGCTGCAAGTGGCAAAATGAAAGGAGGCTTGTTCAGTATGTCCTTTTCACTTCTGCAACAGTCCCTTTCCCATATCAGCCTTCTCTTACCCCCTTGGATAAGCAGGGCAGAACAGAGCATCCCTTGGCTCAGCAGGTTGATGACATAGAGGTTGGTCAGGATGTTGCACTGGTCGGCTATGGTTCTGCCTGCTTTTTCTCCATTTACAGGTACCAATGATTTCATTTCCATTTCTTGAAGTTGAAAGTGTAGTGAGATTTACACATCTGTCATGTTTGACTGAAATTGGCCAACCAATCCAAATGCAACTTTCACAGGAAGAGATTGCAAACAGTTCAAATGCAAAAGCTTTTTACTTACAAAAAACAGCTAAAGAAACCTCACAGTTACTATTTTAAACAGTAGTTACTACTATTTTTATAGGATTTCTGGGATTTCCAGATAGCCATGATGATATATGATAGAAATATGAATTGAGATAGTATGCGATGCAGTAAGTCATTTTTAAGATGCACTGGGCATCTCCTAGCAATAAGGATAAACTAGGACAATGATCTGTTTCAAGGTTTTTCTATGAGCAAAGTATGATTGAATATTTTTTCTGATTGTGGAAATGTAATTTGCTTACATGGGAGCGGGAATAGATTGCCGTCCTGATACCGTAATCTTTCCCATCGTGTGTTTAATTTGCTCACTGTGAAAATGACTGACTTCAATGGATGAGAGGATTTAAACCTAAGGTTTAAAAAGCCACCTTTCCCCAAAGTGCCTGTAGTCTGTCCATAGTCTGTCCAGTTCGGATTTTGAAAGACTGCTCTGCCTAAGGAATGCTGTGTTCACCTGCACACATTCATCACAGCTGGGCAGTGAAAATCTCATTGTCTTGTTTTTTCTTGTTAGATTTTGAAAATATTATTTCAAATGAGATGCTACAAATGGTGTCAGAATGAGTGCTCGGTGTGCTTTACGTGACGAGGCATGAGGGACGGTTGCCTGTTTCAGATTCTCTAAAATCTTGCTGTTCAGAGAGCTGTACTTTTATGCCTCAGTCTCCCTATCTGTTTTATGCTGCCTTTATTTTTCCTGTTGCCTTTTGCTGTCTCAGGTATCAAATGAGAAGCTCAGCACAGCTAAGGCCAGCACACCCGTGGTGCCTTATACAGGGCAGAATTAAGGTCAGGGGCTGCTACTTGAAAATACATTAACTTGAGTGATTGGGAGAATGGTAATCGCAGACTAACAACATGCAAGAGATCAAGATCTCCCCTCGCTTGTGTGAACACGCTGATTTAGCTCCACCAATACGTACACTCTTGCCTTTTGGGCTTAATATGACGGGTAGAGGCACACTTATGTTTGTTGTAAATTACCATTTATTGTATCTTACTCTGATAATTTTTGTGTTATTCTCGTACATATAGAAACTGTGCACCTGTGTTTAAAATGACTCTAAACAAGCTTATGCAGCACATAATTGGGCTAACTTGAGGCAAAATATCTACCAGTGAAGTATAGGTGCTGAGTGTGTTTAGTTGCCACGTTGGTGTTGCATTTCTAATGCATGATTTTAAGCTGTGCACTATGAAGATGACAACTTGGCTTGTAGCAAAACCACTGTGTACTCTAGGTAGTTGTAGTTCCGATAAAAAGATAATGGTATTATTCAAGTTTAATTTTCAATAAGAATGTAGGTTTACAATTTTAGAGGAACAGTTTAACAAGAACAAAACCCCATAAGTAGACTAAAGCATTATTGCCTGCTGCTTTTCCATTGCTGTTTCCCTTATACAGTTCTGCCCAGTCTGTCTTTTTTTCTGAATAACGTAATAGCTGCATGCCTGGCTTTTCTTTTCCAAGCTAACTGTCTCTAAGCATTTCCTTCTGAGGAAATTTTCGTAGGAAACTTCATTATTCCCTCTTTTTCCTCATTTTTTTTTTCCTTGACAGCATTTGATGTCAGAGCACGTGGAATGGAAGGATCTCAGAAGTATTCCTCCATAGAGCTTGCTCTTCATGTGTTTTAGCACAGTTCAGGATTTCTGCACTCTGTAATGCTAAGCAGTGTTAAAGCCTAAGCTAAATTAAGGCTTGCCGGATGCTCTGGGAGGCCTGGGTATGGTTTAGCTTGTCTTAATGAGTGAAGAGATGCCTATAGGCTCTTGCTCTGCACTGTGCCACTTGTTGTGTCCAGAGCACTCTGGGCAGCGTTCAGTTAGATTCATTGTGCTTGCTCACAGGAGGATCAGTGATTCTCACTTACTAAAGCTGCCTGTCCCCCAGAAAAAATGTATTTTCTCCCTGCCATTCAGCATAGCTTGGAGTAGATCTGGACCTGGCGATTCTTCCCAGCCTCCTCTACTGGCTTGGCAGGCTGTACTGTACAGTTCAGGCTTGTCAGTGTGAAGGACTATCTCTTGCTGCGTTGTTTTCCTAATATTCCTGCATGCTATAATCCTGCCACTTAATTTTTAAAGGTAGGCACATTTAGATCTTGACTTCATAATCTCTTTGTCTCCCTCCCTCCCTCCCTTTCTCTCTATCTTTTTCTCCCTCTCTACTATCACTAAAAATCCCTTCCCAATAGGCCCGAATGGAGCCTGCAGGTCGGCCCTTCATCTCTGTTGCACCTCCTGTGTCCCCACAGACAAAAGTGGTGACCCCCTATACAGCATCGCAGCCATCCCCCCCACTCCCCCCT
>PPHD01015831.1:0-15571 GCA_002909625.1 Bambusicola thoracicus
GGACGCCTGTGGACTTTCTGGTTTAGTTGTCTACGGAAGCCTGGACTGATGACACATTTGACTTCTCTGGCCTTATTTTCTCCATTTCTTCTTCCCCAGAAAAGTGTTTCCAAATGTCAGTTAAATTCAGCCTGGAACAATTCGTTTTTCATGATATGGCAAGCTGGCCAATCACAGAATCGTTAGTGAAAAACCAGCCTAGTCACATAGAAGCCTCCTCCTGTCCTGGGTTCCTCCATGACCTCAAGTTAGATGCATGAGCCTATAGGCAGCGTGCACATAGCAATCTCTTCCAGCTGAAAAAGCAGGTTGGAAAACTTGCTGGAGCCATACCTGGATCCTGCCTCCCATTCACCTGGGCAGCCCCAGGGAGTGAGTATCTGTAGATCAGAAACGAAACACCCAAAATCAGGTCAAGATAGAAGGGACGCAGCTGTATTTCATTGTAATGTAGGTCAGGTGTTGCTGCTTGCTTGAGGCTCAGGTGGAAAGTACTGTCAGACCAAAAGCAATGCTCAAAGGAGAACTCAGACCTCCTGCCTACCCAAGGAATGGGGTCAGTACTTTAGGAAGAGGCACATGGGGATTTTAGAAGTGGGCGGGCAGGAAGGAAGGAAGGAGTGGAGCCAGCTCTTATCCTTCTGACACAACTCAGTGGTAGAGTACTGCTGCACCAGGTGGTCCTGACACAGGAAAGCCTCACAGTACTCCCAGAGAAGCCTTGCTGAGGCAGTATTTTAAAGCTACTCTTGCGAAGCTGCTTAGCAATTAATCAAGGAGAAAGATGAATCAAAGTTGCAAAGGTATGTGAGATCCTGGTACTCTGCTTTGTAACTTGCACATGCTAAAGACGTAAAATGGCTGTGATAGCTTCTTCCTTCCTTTCCAAGCTAAATATAGTAAAAATACCCAACAATTCTTGAATGAAGCAAACAAGTATACTGCAATAATTCCTGTGGTGCGCTACTTTAATATGTCTTGTTTAATTATACTTTTATGACTAGGAACAGGTAACAGTATTCATGCGAAAAATATTTAGACATATGGATTGCCATTGCATTTAGAGTTGTTTTCATCTACCAGACTCACAAAGTAGTGAAGCTACATGATAGTGTGCCATATGTATAATAAAAGCACATTTTTTTTAGAAGACTACATAAATGCATGCTACTAAAATACACATATTTTGCTAAGGAAATTAAAAATGAAAGATAGGTTTAAAACATTGTTAAAGACTATAATGGGAATGGCAAGTGGCATAATGGGAATAATGCTATGGGATTATCCTTAGGCAATAGGGAATAACCAGAATGAGATAGTATTAAGGACAAGAAGCCCAATCCTGCAGAGCAATCCTGAGAAGTGCTGAGCCTGCTCAGCTCACAGTAAAGTCAGTGGGATCTGAGGGCATTGAACACCTTTGCAGAATGAGGCCCGAGTCAGAGTTCCAGCCTAAGGCTGTTGTTTTTAGCCTGGATTTTTATGAGATGCCAATCTGATTTTTATGAGATGCCAATTTGGATGTCTTAGTGGGACACTAGAAAAATGAGAACCACTCAGGGCAGCAGTAGAATTTTTCTGAGTGGGCCCAATCCACCTGATGCTTAATCTGAAGGAAAGATTTCTATTGTCCTCCACAGGGTTTGTCTCTTGCCCTGCCATAAAGAGGTACCCTGAGTATCTTGAAAATTGGCTCAGAGAAGTATGAAAGCATAGCATCTCCAAAATCCTGTGCTCTGGCATTCCAGTTAGGTGGAGACAGCTTAACTCCTTTGTCAACTGTGAGATGGCCAAGTTGCACAGGAGCTTCTGCCCATTTCTTCCCTCAGCACAATACCACCCTATTTCACATGTCCCAGATAGCCAAGGTTAGAGTTATAAGGACAGTGAGAGTCACATATCCTGATTTCAAGCAGTTTCCTTGGACGGAAGAATAACGTTTTTTTATTCCTTGAATGGAAAACACCTGCAAAAGTTATCTCCCCCTTTCCCAGAGTCCAAGAATAATTGTTTTAATAACCTTATTAGTGAGGTCTATGTGAAAGGTCTCAGTCATGCAGATTTAACAGGGCTGCCCACAGCCACAAAATGAAGATGTGGGTGAAGGCTTTACAGACTACAGGCTATAGTACTGCTCTCACTGAAATTAGCTGGAGAGTTACTAAGCACTGGTGGGTTTGGGGATGCAGCATCAGCCCCACTGCCAAGCCCAGGGTGTGCTTCCACTGGCAGGGCCAAAACAAATTTGCAGCTTTTGGTTTGCAGAGTTGGATTCAGATCTCTAATGGGCTCCTTCCCTCTGATCATACTATAAAAGTTGCTGACACAGTAGGAATCATCACCGTGGCTCAGCAGACAGTCTCAGAATTCCTCCTGGGACTTTGTTTCCTTCCTTGCCATATAGGGAGTGTGACCATCATCTTGCGGCTCTGTTAGCAGGGTTATTACTTTATTAATTTTATTAGGTTGTGAACCTTCTGGGGTCTTGCTAATTTTTTGCAACCTGGCTGACAACCTCACTTTTTTTGCCTGTTTCCATATGTATTTAGAGCTGTGCAACCCATGGGTGCACCTTGGGAAAGCTGGAGCAGGAGGTATCCCCACAGTGGGCAGGCACTGGTGGCCACGTGGCTTGGTCTGGCTGCCCAACCACCTTGCCCCTGTAGTTCATGTTACATCTCCAAATCCAGTCATTGGGGTTCCCATTGGCCATCACTGTGGGAGTGAGGTCAACTTCCAGAGTGTGCTTTCAGAAGAAAATCACCTGTGATTAGACACTTATAGAATCATAGAATTGTCAAAGTTGGAAAAGGCCTCTAAGATCATCTACTCCAACCTTCCACTTACCACCAACACTGCCCACTAAACCATGTTCCTTAGTACCACATCTACACAATTCTTGAACACCTGCAGGCATGGTGACTCCACCACCTCGCGAGCAGCCTGTTCCGGTGCCCAACCACTCTTTCAGAGAAGTTTTTCCTAATCTCCAACCTAAACATTGTGTTTTTCTAAGTGGGCTAGATGTGCCTACCATTTTTTTTTGTCTGAACCTGGGCCAGCTGTCAGGTAGAAGAGCAGAGCTCTTCCAGGAGGAGCTTCAACGTTCAGGTACAACTTCATCTAAAATGCTACTGTCTTGTCCCTTTTGAAGGTGGTCCTTGGTGCACCTCTCAGTTCTTCAGTGCACCTTCAGGTCTCTGAAGCCACTCTTAAATACCCATGTTAAATCATGCTCTTTGGCATAATCACAATGAGCCTAACTGCTAAGTCTAGCCTTACAAAAAGGATGGCACTTACTTCCTTAAATGTATAATATAGAGCATCCACATTCATATTTTTAGTAGCATATAGCAGTGGTCCAGCCTTTAGTGTACTGTATGTACTTTTAATAATCTCCATAAAAGCCTGATTTTCAATCCCTAGGCTCAAGCTGACAGTGTAAATAAAATCACCCAAATCCACAGGGTAAGAGAAATGAAAATGACAAGGATTAAAATTTTGTCAAACCTCTTTCTTTTTAAAATTCTGCTTCCCTTCCAATTGGATCACGACCCTCTGTGTGCACAGCTTAAGACCAGACGGTATGCTTTCACTTTTATTCCGCTCTGCAGCAGGCTTACAGTATTTAGTGAAAGTCTGTAAAGAATGTGTGCTGTGTAGAGAGTTAATACCATAATCCCCTATCGTTAGGGTCAAATGCTGAATAGAGCAGAAGAATTAGAAAATATGTTACATACAATGGCAGAAAAAATGCATCAGCATGCTGTTCTGTTAACGCACGCATTCATTACCAAGTAAATGACAATGAGGTAATAGAGTATATTAAGAGACGTGTACTTCAAGTCTAGTGTGTGTGTGTTATGATGAGAACCTAAGACTTTGCACGGGAATCAAACTTTACAGATACACACATGTTGCAGGGTTTTTCACCGTGTGTTATTTCATCTTTCTAGGAAGCACTTTCTCGCAAAAATCAGCTCTTTAAATTATTTGGTGGAGATAAACTTTGAATACTCCCTTTTTTAATTTCCTGTGAAGTGCCATATCTATATTTTGCTATCCAAGCACGACAATACTTCTGTCTCCAGAGAGTTGCCAGGCATGAATTGCGGCAATTTTAGCTAAGGAAGTGTTCAGAAAACAATCTGAGAGCTTGTTTTTTCAAGAGATCCTTGGGGTGCAAGCTACTTACATCATATAGCATTGGCGTGGGAGCTTCATTCCCACGGGCTTTCAGGAAAAACCCAGCCAGTGTGTGCTGGAGGAGTGACAATTTACTAGAAAGAGGAAAGAGAGAATGCATTTTGTATGTAGTGCTGCTGGATACCAATTGCAAACTATAAAAATCATGATCCAAAAATCAAATCGCTCTGAGTTAGCTTGTGGTGCCTCCCTGTAAGGAAAAGACTGAGCTTCATGAGCAGGAGGGTTACTCTGTGGAATAGGAAAAGATATGGAAGTTATTTGGCTGCCTTTGTTGACACTAAGTAGTGTCTGATTCCCTAATTATTCCTGCTGATTTAGCCTGGTTATTAAGGGAGAGAGACAGTGCTGAGCTGGAGACAGGATGAAGGTACTTAAAAAACATCTTGCAAAAGCTGGTTAATGACAAACTGTGGAAAGCACTGCAGGAACGCGTAACCTCAAGACTTTGTCCGGTGCAAGCACGTTATCTTATCTCATGGCTGATCAGTCGTAAATAGTACCAGGAGGCACTTTACCAAACTGACCATGTACGGGCTTAGGTGGACGCATGTGCTGGCTGGACACTGTCACCTGCGCGGTGCTGACAATTCTGTGTGTTTTCCTACAGTAGGAGCTGGGAGTGGTCAGAGAATTATTTTTTATCTGAAGGAAAAATAAGAAAATGAAGTGTAATTTCTCAAAATCTTTGTTCAGTTTTTCAACACATTCTGAAAAATATTATTTAATATTCCGCCCCGCCTCACCCCCCCAAAAAAAGTTTAAAAGGTCTTTGTCAAAAATTGCTTGATTGGCATTTGAAGTTAAAAAGATTTCATCTGTGAAACCTTTTGGGTTTTTGAAAGAAGAATAATTATTTATGAGGCTGTTGTTTCTCATTATTTGTGCACCAGAAAAAATTCTTTTGCTTTTCAAAGTTTTCTAAAATTACTTTTGAATGTTTCTGAGTTTTGGACTGAGGTTTTACATGGTTGTCTTTACATGCTTGCCTGCAATGGGCAGGCAGCGATTGGCAGGCAATATTAGCAGAGTATATGTTCTGCTCAGGTGCTGTGTCTTGGATAGGTCTTAGCGTTAATAATGAAAATTGCTCAAGGCTTCTTTTCCTGCTAATCTTCATGGAAAATGTTTTTACCTAAATTCCGGCATTCTGACAGTTCTCTCTCATCTATGTGCACAGTACTCATATACAGTCAAGGTGTCAAAGACATTTTTTGCACCTGGGTAAAATTCAGCTTTGCAATTTAGTCTTCATAATCTGTGGTATTCTTGTATTTCTACATGTGTAGAGAACTACTGATAAATTCTGGTATATGTGATCAGTGGTAGAACATGAGGGAACAGCATGAAACTGTGTTGGGGGGGGGAAGTCAGCTGGGGGTCAGGGAAGGGTTCTGCACTTGATGGTGGTGGGCATAGCACAGGCTGCCCAGGGCAGTGGGCACAGCCCCAAGCTGCAGGAGTTCAAGGAAAATTTGGACAATAGTCTCAGATATCGTGTTTGAATTTTGTGTGGTCCTGTGTGGAGCCAGGAGTTGAACTCTATAATCCTTGTGGGTACCTTCCAACTTGGGATATTCTGCGATTCTATGCCTATTACAGTACAGCAGACAAAGCCAGGCTAGGCTAACTAGGATGTGCCAGGCCACTGCCAAAATAAATGCTGGTGGGTTCACAGAGGCCACTCTGTGTGTACTTGGATGCAAGTCATGGTTGTTGGATGGCTGTGTATTGCCTGAGGGAGAAAAGCCTCACCTGCAAACTGCAGACCTCATGGGTAGAGATTATTAAAATCAATAGACTATACTTGTTGGTCTTGACTTTGCTCAATGCTGAAGTGAGTCAGTAGATTAAAAAAAAAAATAGAAATTGTGACTTGAAAGGGAATTGAGTGTGATAGATCAAAGAAATGAAGACTGTTGATTCTTTGGTGGTAGGAAGATACATGGCAGTAGAAGATAAACATATGGTCAACAAAAACAATGTGCAAGACAATTCAGGTAAGCGAAGGAAGATTCAGGTTTGCATTTATCATAGAATGATCAGCTCTGCTCTAGAAACAAGTCAATACACCCAGTGAGACCCTGACAATAATCCCAGCTGCAGCTATCAAAAATAAAAAAAAGACCCCTCCCTTGAGGAGCAGCTGACTGGGCCATCATCCTTGGCTACCACGACATTTAAGGTGAGTTGGGCTGGTGGAGAATTGAGCAGGAGCCATGGCCTCATCTTTTGTTCCTTGTCTCTTCCGGCCATGCAGCTCTCCTGGTCAGGATCAGACGATTAAATGTTGTGTTGGTGAGTTGCTCACGCTTTGTGTGAGGACAATTAACGTCCATTCACTAGAAAAGCCTCTGCAGACCTTGATTGTCCTAGAGATGGTTATTTTCTAAGATCTAATTTCAGGTTCAACTGAGTGGAATGGAGCCGGAGGTCTGACTGCAGAGCACTCAAGTCTGCCCACAGCAGATGCAGAGATTTTTCAGACCAATTAGTGAAGAGACCTCTGTGACGCACACAAACTGCTCTGTAATGATTATGGATATTGTTTGGTTGTCTCTGTGCTCATGATACGACTATGTGGGGTTAAATCAACAGTACTGTTGGGAAAAAAAGCAGAAAAGGGAAAAAGAATGGTATAATTTGCTTAAACGAGCAAGTTGTGTACACTGTGCTCACTGTCAATTTGCATCTTCTGGTGTGGTTCAGAACAATTCCTTCCTGTGTCTCAGAAGGAGATTGATTTGAATGAATTAGCTAGGATGTCCTCTGCTCTTGAGAATATGTTCAGTTTTCTTTGCACTCTGTGATACACAAGCATCCAGATTTTTTTTTCCCTGCATTTACCTCATGTAATTACTGCATGTTCCACATCCCAATATGGGAAGACAATTATTTGGGGAAAAAAAAAAAAAAAAGGGGAACTGAAAACTTTCTGTTCGAATCCACTCCAGTGGTGTCTGCATATCTTCAGGTGCTTTTGGAAAGCATCTAGGCCTGCTTGGAATGGTTTGAAAGAAATGATCATAGAATTGTAGAATGGCTTGAGTTGGAAGAGACCCTGAAGATCATCTAGTTCCAACTCTGGCTGTGACCTTCTAGATAAATCTTTATGCATAGATTAGACCACCCTTTAAATCCATATCTCTCTGATTTAGAGATAAGGATGTCATGTGGGACCATGTCAAAGGCCTTACAGAATTCCACGTAGATTACATTGGTCAGTGTTCCCTTGTCCACTGATGCTGTCACTCCACAATCTGCCCTTGGTGAAACTATATTGTTGAAACCATGAAACTGTCGTGGATCAGATCACCTTCTCATTTTGAACGTGCTTTAATACAGTTTCCAGAAGGATCCTTTTCATGATCTTCTCATACACAGAGATGAGGCTCACTGGCCTGAAGTTCCCTGGTTCTTCCTTTCTTGAAAATGGCAGTAATGTTTCCCTTTTCACAGTCACAGGGGGCTTCTACATCCGTCACTTTTCAGACATGATGGAGAGTGGCTAATCCTTTCAGGATCCTGGAATGGATGTTTTCTGGCCCCATAGACTTATACCTGTTATTAGTATTTGTCTTTAAGTAGAGGTAAAAGTGAGTGTTTTGGGTTGATCATTAAGAAATTAATGCTTCTGAAAATGCGAGGTGTCAATATGCTTTGTAGAAGTTTTTATGAAAGAAGCTGTATTTGCTTCTCACTGTGTTTACACAGCTTCTATCAGAACATCTGGCTGCCTTTGAGTACATCAGTGTCTTCCATTTTTCTCTCTTTTTTCAGCCTGTGGTAGCAGTGACTCGACTAGCCTGTTTTGTTTGCTTCTGTTTGTACTTCAGTGTGGTTGTACCTGGAAACTGTGTGTGAGGAAATTAACGAGGCAAAGTTAAGTCAGAGAGATAAGTTTTGCAATTAACAGTGAATGTGTTGAGTTCTAGAGTTATTCTTCTCTTCTATGAAAATGAATTAAGCTACCTTAAGAGAGTTGTCTCTTGTCTTCTTGGGCTTCTCTGTGTTGGTTGGCAATTTTTGGCTTTGCTTGCTCATGCCAGCTGCAGAATGTAACATGATGCAGAATCCATCCACTAAGAGTAGGGAGGATGGGAATGAGGATCATGCCACTGCTCTTTTTATTAAAAAATAATAATAATAAAAATTTAAAATAGTTGCAGGTGTATTGTTATCAGAGAGAAAAAGCTTCATTTCTGTGAGCTTAAGGATTCTCACTGATTTAGAAAGTACCCAGCAAAAGGCAAAGCCCAGCATGCCATGCTCCTTTGCTGATTTGCAAATACTGACTGTTCACAAATGGAATTCTAATGTTATATTACAGAGAAAACAAAAACTTATGTCTCCCTTTAAAAATTAACGTATACCTTGAATTAACTACATACTCAGTCACAGACAGAGCACAATGCTGTCTCCAGATAGCTCTTCTGATAGCAGTACATTCATGGTTTCACTTCTCTTGGTTTTCATTGTAGTATTCCTGATAACTGCCAGTTTATTGCCTTGGAAGCTAAAACTGAGTGCCTTGTTAATCCTGTGTTCTTAACAGTTTCTTTTCTGATCCTTTTTTTTTTAAATTGGTGTTGGAAAATGCTGTGCAAAGCTGCCCTTCAGGTTTAAAGGAAACAACCACTGTGCTGGACAAGAATATTTTTTAGTGCTGAATTCACCAACAGAATTATTCTGAGGAACTGGAAAGATCTTTTTATGATATTCGGTGAACAGCCAGGAAAAGATGTATTTGCTGAAGGTTTGGAGAAGACAAGTACTCTTTTTCTTACTGAGTTGTGCGCCAAATCAATAAAGAGCATCAAAAGTACACCTTCGTCACAATGGCACAGCATCTCCACAGTTTGGGGACCACAGAATCCCCAGGCTATCTTTAATGGAGAACTGTTCTTAAGGCAGATTTCAAACTATGAGTTATTACATAGATTTTGGCTGAGTCAAGTTCCTTTCCAGTGGCCTTAGTTTCATATAGATCCTCAGATTATTGTTTGTAGAAATGGAGGCAGGTCACGGACAGTGGCAGAAAGAGAAGGATGGGAAGGTATAAATACCTGGGGCTCTAATCCTGCATAGCACTTGGCTGTCTTATGCTCTAGGTACTTCTATTGCAGTGGAGATTATGGTATGTAGATGTAATTTAAATTTAATCCATCTGTAACCTTCATCTTTACGGAATTGAGTTCTGAGTCTGTATTTTGGGGCAGAAGTCCCATTGGGATACCTGAGGGTAAAGTTGCTGCGAAGATGTTTGCATTATTTTGTGTACAAAGTTTTGCCTCTTGCATTAGGTCCAATATAGGTGAAAGTTGCTCTGAAACACCTTGACTGGTTCCAGAAAAAAAAAAAACCAGGATTGTTGCAATATTGTCCGCTGCAATACAACCAGATGAGTCATCATGGCCTCACTTGGGCAAATAAAATTCACGTAGAATTATATCTGTCTTGCACAATTGAGACTGGGCTTGTTTCCTATCCACTGCACAGGATGCTCACAAAGCATCAGAGTATTCTTCAGGTAATGCACAGCACAGATAGGGAATAACATGTCTTAACAATTTAGGAGATGAAGGGGAGAAATGTTAATGCTTTGCATTTATTTACTTTTACAGCATGCCATAAAGATTAAAAATACATTGTACACAAGTGCAGTATTTAATGTAGCACTTTAATTACATTCAAGTGTGTTACTAAATAGTCTTGAGAAAACCTTAATGACCAGCTGTTCTACCCTCTTCCCATATGTCAGAAATGGTTTCAGAAATCACATTCTGGGACAGTAAGGTTGTATAATTAGACAGTGTATAGTTAACACTTCTAGCTTTTCCTCTTAAACTGCGGGCCTTTTTCACTAACATATCATGGTTCGGTGCCAGTTTGGCACAACGCAATTATGCGATGTGCCAAACTGCAACTGAGATGTACAAACTCTCAGAGACATGTTATGATTGCACCATTATCTTTTTATATCTTTTTCATCATTAGGACTGGATGCTTTTTATGTTATGTAAGATTCAGCTTTTTATGGGCAACATATAAACTTGGTAAATAGGACTATAAATTTTTAATACTTCTTCCATAATGCAATTTGTCTAATCAGAATTAGATGGTTACTGTAACCCCGTGTCAGTTTTCACCAAAAAAGGCATCATTCCAAGAACAGCAGCGATGGACAACCACTTCAAAGGAGGCACCTTTCAGCACGGTTCAGGAATGTACTTAAGCACATGCTTAGGGTTAAGCGCACAAGCGCTCAGTGAGACTGCTTATATAAAGGCATGTGCTGAATATGGATCGGAGAAGTAGGCACGTCTACAGGCAGACCAGGCTACTGATACAGTGTCCCTTTTCCTGCAAGCATTTAAAAAATGACAACGTATTTCTGGGACTCTTAATATTTTGCAAGACAAAGCACAGCCCTGGTTGCAGTGCAGGGGGAGTTGTGTGGATGCACCCAGCGCCAGGCAGCAGCCGTGCCGTCAGCACGCGGGTGATCCATCCCTATGGAGGCGGGGGGCTGCAGGAGGCAGCAGCTTCCCCAGAGCTTTACAGCAGGTTTTTTTAATTTTTTTAAATATTTTTTTTTGTTTTCCTGAGCTTCAATTTCCAACGACTTATTTAGATGTAAGCAATGACAGCTGTAATCATGTTTTAAATCTTTCCTTGTATCCTTAGTTTTAATGTTGTTCAATTAATATTCAGAATAATGGAAGTGATGTGCCCCTTTGAAAAAGACTTGAATGCAGGCCAAAGCTTTGGGAAACTGATTCTCAAGAGGATTAATCAGCATTTAAAACTTGCATTAATAAAAATCTGATCTTCTACTGTGTGGCATGCATAATACTTTTCATTTTTAAGCATTTTATTTTAATAGTGTGGTATCCTTTGTCCTGATTTTTAAAGGGATTTTAAAATCTAACTCCTTCAAATCAATCCTGCTTTGACCCCTGCACATTCTTTTCCTGAATGTAAAAACATTAAAGAAACCCTCAGTTCACAAATACCTCCATTGCCGAGGATGAGCACAAGCATGCGTGTAACAGAAATTAAATATAGCTTCCACTGAAATTTATGCTAGGCAAGGGCTCACCTTTCCATGTAACTTATTGATGTCATAAAAACACAAATTTTCACGTGATTACTTAAATACTGAAGGTGAATTATACCCCGAGAACACACAAAGAGTCCTGGCCGGCTCCGTAGAAAGCACTCTGTTTTTCTCAAGATTTTTCACTCTGTTATACGGAACATTATTGTACCCTATGCCAACAAGATTGAGTCTGTCTCTGAAAGACAGACTTAATCTATGTTTTCTGTTGTTCTCTTGATCTTATTAGTGGGTTAGAGAAACAAGAGGATTTTGTATAAAGTTTCGCATATCAATTCAAT
This sequence comes from Bambusicola thoracicus, assembly GCA_002909625.1. NCBI lineage: Eukaryota > Metazoa > Chordata > Aves > Galliformes > Phasianidae > Bambusicola > Bambusicola thoracicus. The sequence continues at coordinate 11,608 of PPHD01015831.1, forward strand.
TCTAGTAAACCAGCTAATTTACATGCTAAACAGCGGTTTATAAGATAGTTTTGTTTCATGTCAACTGCAGAAGCTAAATGAATTTTATAAGTACTAGAGAACATTATTTCTTCTGAAGAGGCATTTTAATAGCAAATAGCTCACTCAGATCTTCTACGAATTGGAGAAATCTATTTGAGAAATTCTTATATCCTTACTCATGTTATTGAGAGGCAACAGTTTGCACTCTGAGTATGGACCATCTGCTTTTACTTTGTTTCATACCTAATGTGATGCTTCAGTTCATAAATGCAACCAGTTTCCTAAACGGTGCCAAAAGATCTTAAAGGATATTTTTATAATCTTGCTGCCTTTTAGAAATAGAAGGTGAATGGGTTTTATTTAAAAACAGTATCTATAAAATGCCTTGTATCCAATGGAACATCAAAAATTATAGCCTCTTAGACATTACACAGGACAGCTAAATTTTGAATTATTGCAAAGAAAAATGAATCGCCAAAAAAACAAAACAAAACAAAAAGCCTTCTTTACCCACAGTGAACAGTGCACCCAAAATGAGATGTGAAGCACTGAGAGGGAAGAGCTTACACAGATGTGCATGCATTTGAATTAGATATTGACCTTAATTTTTCTGGGGTAAAAAAGAAGAATGATCCAATTGAGGATACTCTTCACCAGAGTTCTCAAGGCCTAGATGTAGTTCAGCCATACACAAGTCACTTTGATACCACGCTGTTATCCCATCAAGCACCACCTATATTTCAGAAACCAGATATCTCTGGGGCTGCTGCTCACAAGCCAAATTATTTCCCCATGAGTTCAGTTTTGGCCAAAAAAAGTCTATGACAAAGCACCACTAAACAGGCTATGGTCAAGATTTCTATCTGTGCTAGGATATTATCTTACGTTGATAAACACCTAGATTCAAATCCAAAAGCACAGATAAGATGTAAACAAGCCTTCTATCTACTGGATAAATACCCATTTGCCAGCTGTCATTTTTAGACTCCCTGCTTTCTTCACCATCCCCAAAGAATCTCACTCCTTCAAGCCTTTCATTCTCCTTGAAGAGGAAAGTTCTGAGCTGGGAGACACCACTGTGGCCCGGCCAAGCCAGCTGATCATTACTGGCTTTGGGGTCTCTTGTCAGCTGTCTATTACAGGGATAGACAAGGGAACATCCAAAAAACCGATGAGAAATTATTATAGCTCAGCCTGAGATCTCAAAGTGTGAGCAGAGCAAAGAATTCATCACTGGGTTAATTTAACCTATTAAATTCATCTGCTAAAGAGAATTAAATTTATAGTTAAGTGAGACCAAGCAGGTCTGGTGAAGATAGCCTGGGTCCCACCACTATGTTGCTGGATCCCACTCTTCCTTTTGCTATCTTCTTTTCCCCTCTTGCTCTCTCTATTTAGGCTTCTAATCATCATTAGGAACCAAACTCCTTCATGCATCAGTGCTGTTACCTCAGCCACCATGACTTCCTTATTTCTCACTCCTTGCCCTTCTCCTTTTCCCTGCATTCTTTGCTGTTTCCAGGCTTCCTGGTTCTGGGCTGTGTCAGGTTGACTACAAGTATCACATTCTTTATTATACAATCAGCATCTCCTCCTCATTCCTTGCCTGGCTGCTACCTAGCAGGCTATTTTGGGACGTACACTATCTGACCCAGAGGACAGCCATGCCAGTGAGGGTACTAACAGCAAACACTGCCAAGTATAGTTTGAGGCCAAAATCTGCAGGCTGGGGCTGAGACAGACAGTGCTGTGAGAGGAATTAAGCCACCTGCACGTTTTCCTGTCCATTCTCCAAGCCACAGACCTGCCCTCACTGTTGGTGTCCCAAACCAGCACTGGGATAACACCTCTGACCCCAGAAGATGTTGTCCTATGCCTCACCCTGTGTCATGGCAAGTGTTGTTCTGTGGGTCTTGGTGAGGTTAGGACAGGAATACATGGATCAAGCAGCTGGCCCAAGGCCCAAGTGTCTCTCCGCACCCCATGCCTTCTCCCAAAACGAGCATTGAAAGCTCAAGCTGTGGGCCAGGCAGAGCATTTGTGAGGATGCACACCGGGTGCCAAGAAGGTACAGAAGAAGAGGACAGAAAAATAGGATGGAAGATGTGGAATTGGAATCTGCATCTGTGAAACCATTGGGAAATACTGAGTGGGCTGAGACTTCCAGGTAAGGTTTAGTTCTTCATGTTTTCTCAATCTTTTTCTCTGAATTAGCAAATACATACCTGTGGTGGCAAAATTATTAATCTTCAAGATCTGAGAGGTCTGGTTAAGCATGTTATCCTAACTAAAAGAATGTTCCTTTCAGTAAAAAGTTAGCTGTCTGTGACTGCTATCAATTCCCCACCTCAAAGTTAAGATAATACTGAGTGTGCTACTCCTACAGACTCCACCACGGGCTCTCCCCATACTGTCATGTTATTCACTGCTTGATTCCTCCTTAGAACTGTGGCAGTTAACAAGCTCCTTAAGGAGTCCATCCTTTCAAGGAAGGGGTACCTGGCTTTGTTGACTGACACTGGAATGATTGTTTTTCCTCACCTCTACCTTTTTTCTAGAACAGCATATGGGTCAGGTCTCTGCAGTCACTTAGCAGAGAATAGGGGATCAAAGGGGGTGATGCTGTCCAAATGTTCTCTCACTGTGATCACAGCTAATCAAGTTTCTGCCACACCTGACCAAAATAGTACTCGTGTCATTACACACTACATTCTACAACATACTAGTGTATAGGCATAAAGTGGAAATCCATGACAGGGTACAATGCTGCACCATCTTAGTGGTGTGTCTTAGTGCACCAGAATTGCCAGGTCACAGTCTGAACCAATGGTTGAGCAATGCACCTGATTGATCACAAGGGGTGGATCCAGTATCTATCCCTCCTCACCGTCATTTAACGGTTAGCAGCCAAGGCAGCAGCATCTTTCTGGATAGCGCTTGAACTTCTCTTGTTATCATAGGTCATCAAAAGAGATGAGCTATTTTTTCTTCCTGGTTACCTGCTATTGTGCCATAATGCTTGTATCCCATTAAAGACACTGTCCTTGACTTCTTTTGCTGTATTCTTGGCGATGGTACAATGGACAAGAAGCAATCTCATGTTCTCTACAACACCTGTTCTCTTTGTGCAACTTCGTGTCATACTTTAGTAGCCCTTCTGCCTGTGAACCTGAGCAGCCATCAATTTATCCCTCACCTTCTGGGAGACCAGATTGGAATTATATTGGCTTACACCAGGCCTGAACTTCTACTCTGGAGAACATCCCTTTGAAAATGTCTTGAGCTGAGCAACTTTCAATGTGTGTGTATGGGAACAGTTGAATCACAGCCTGAACCTCTGATTGACCACCTGAGGTGAGCGCTGAGTCAGCTGCAGGGGCACAGGTGAACACAGTTTCATCTGAGAGACTGGAAGAGGTGGAGCATGGCTGCACCCATCCTAGACCCTCTATCTATCTAGAGATCCTCCCTCTGGAAACCCTTCTGCGAGCCCAGGACACAGGTACAGTCTTTATTTCATTTCTGCTTTGTAACAGGGTAATCTCTCCAATCCAATACCTGTATACCTGTTTGCCATCCAGTGTGTCATCAGAGATGCAAGATGCCAGTGGATTTTCTGCAGTATTACAGATCTTAGAGGAAACTAGAGTAGCCTTGTCCTAACCATTTACCTGATCAGTGAGCAAGTGNACAGGTACAGTCTTTATTTCATTTCTGCTTTGTAACAGGGTAATCTCTCCAATCCAATACCTGTATACCTGTTTGCCATCCAGTGTGTCATCAGAGATGCAAGATGCCAGTGGATTTTCTGCAGTATTACAGATCTTAGAGGAAACTAGAGTAGCCTTGTCCTAACCATTTACCTGATCAGTGAGCAAGTGTGGTGGGGTCCTTGTGGCACCTGAGCTGTCTCATCTGAAGCCAGGGTAAGTCTGCAAGACCT
>PPHD01015832.1:0-15881 GCA_002909625.1 Bambusicola thoracicus
ACCATGCCCATGAATATGCAAAAGAGATCCTCAACAGATTTCGTTACAGATAGATGGAAACTGAAGACCTTGTAGGTCCCTCAGCAACAATAATGCTCAAAGTACATTTTCTCCCCTAAATTTATTTATTTGTTATTAACAATAAATCAGTGGAAGCTTTCATATTTTATCAGAGTCATTTGAGTTTAAAGCTCCCAAGAGAAGCACGGAGAGAGACTTTAAGTGTTTTTTATCCATAAAATGCTGTGCTTCTCAATGCCTTTAAAATATGCATTTATATTCTGGTGTATGTGCAGTTCTGCTCGTATAACCTATGCTTTTTATTGAAGATGACTCTTCACTGATACTATCATTCTATACTTGTTAAAATAAATGTGGTTTTATTCCCAAATACCAGAAGCAAGATCTTTAAGCAGGGTTCTGAGCAGGATGAAACCTCACTGAAATCAGTTAGGAACTGTTGGGATTGAAGTTTCTCTATGACTGTAGTTGGTTACACGTTCATTTGACCATTGCGTTATTCTCCTCGGAGCTGAGTAATACCATTTAATGGAGGTGAAAATGGCATCTGTTAGATACTGACTCAGGAACAGGTAGAGAACGTGCAGCAGTTGGAAGCAGGGAAATGTCAATTACTTTGATTTCCCAGTAATGGTCTAACATGGATCTGGAACCAGACCATCCCCGGGAGCAGATTTTCTCTCTCTCTATTTTGAGCTGGAAGTGCCAAGAAAAGGGATGCCTTTGGGCTGCATCTGTCAGAAAACTCCCCAAGATCAACAGCTTCACTGCTCTGCAGTCTTTCTGCAGAACTGTACAGAGCTAAGATTGTGGGGAGGCTCTCCTGTTCTTCTGGACCTCCATGTGGGGAATTTTGTATGTGAAGGAATCTCAGGGAAAAGCTTCATCTTTAAAACTGCAATCATTCAGTATTGCTTTGTGTGTGAATGTGGACCTGTGGTTTGGACCAGCTTTAATTGAGTAAAACTTCAGGTCAGTCGCTTCTCTGAGGGTCTGGGAAGCTCCAGTGTATGCAGCAACTTCACAAATGTTTCTCTAGAATCAGTCAATTCCAGCAGATGGGTGGCTGAGAAAGGAATGGCAGAAGGATAAAGGGTTAAATGCTATTGACTCTTTCTTACTGCTTCGTGCTTTCTGTCTCTCACTCAAGTTCTATATTAAAATACCAGAGCTTTAGGTTTTAGATACATCTAGCACTTGTTTACGTCCTATTTAATTACCTGGCACTGAGTAAATACAACCTCATTTATTGCTGTTACTGTTGTAATGAACTGCCATCCATTGACTGACTGTCAGAGACATATCAATAACGTGCCTGTGTCCAGGGTTTGCAGTGACATTGAGCTTGGACAAATAACTGGGAGGGAAATTTGTGATCTCCATCCAGAAGTCCTATGTTTATTTACTTCTAATATCATAGATTATTTTAAACAATTGCATTCTTAGCATTCTGTGGCAGAAGAGCCTTTGACAGAAAATCATTTGGATTCACAGAACTGTGGCTGCAGTGAGAATTCATCAAAAAAAAGCTTTTTGCCTTTGTAATGTTAAGGTCTGTTTAAAACTTTGTTAAACTCTGGATTTTGGCAGAGGTTGGATTGGGTCTGAAAATGCACTCCGTTGATCACACACTGAGTCTGGAAGTGTTCCAATAGAAATGGATTTTGAAAAATCCCAACAGATGAGGAGTGGCTAAAACATGAAGTAAAACATTACCTTTTAGAACCTCTTCAAGGTTAATCAGCCCTTTAATTAAATGAATCGTTTGGTTTCCTTCTGTGTCTTTACTTTCTCACTTCTCTAGTCTCCCTTCATGATCTTACTCATAGAGCCTGCAAAAAAAACCCACTTTGCACTGTAACAGCACTGCCTTCTGTGCTGTGAGTGAAGCAGTGGAAGAAGATATTGTCCCATGCTCAAACTTGCATCTTATTTTCCAATTCTTCTCGTATGGCAGCTTGCACGAAGCCGCTGCTGGCTGTTCCTGACTTCAATAAATTGATTGGCCAGGGATTGATCCATTATCACCTTCCATTTGGGACTTGTTAAATACCTCAGCTAGTAGATAAAAATGTGCTCTTTTTTTTTTTTTTTTTTTTAGAGTTTAAGGAGCATAAGGAAATGGTGCCATTAAACACGTGGATACACTGTGATTATTTTTTCCCAGAGGTTTGATCTAAGGTTATTTGGCTTTATTTAAGCAGGCTGCAGGATGGACTCGTGATCACAGTAAGAGACTGGGGAGTCATTACACCAAGGCTGTGCTGTCCTGCTCTGTCACTTGTCTGCTGCTTTACAGACAAAATATACTGCCTCTGAAGTTGTCTCTGCCTATCCATTTCCTACCAACATAGGCAGAACAAGCCTGCTCTGACTACCGTCCAGCAGGCATCCTGCTTGCTAGCTAGTGAAATTAATTGCAAGTAACTGGCATGCATCCAAACAAGTGCTATTCAACCCTTTATTATCACAGATCTTTGCTGTCACTTCTTAATCAAGTCTTCATTCATAATTCTACCCCTTCTGTTTTGTTTACATTCCTGGAATGATGGATATAAACACAGCTTATGCTCAGCAGTTACATTCTATCAGAATGAAGGGACTCTTCTCACTGGGAATAATAATAACCTGAAAGAAAAGGAGGAGGAAAAAACACACACACAAAAACCCTATATCTAAGGTTGTTGAAAGCAAGCCCCCAGCTCGTTTAATCTTAGTTACTGAGCTCTTCCCCATGGAGGTGTTTCTGATGTGTGCATCTCAAGTGGCTTCTCTGGACTCTTTCAGGCTGCTCTGATCTGTGTGCACTCATTCCTGGGTGGGAACAGCTGGGAACCACAACTCCAGGCCAAAGCTCCTGGAAATGACATTCTAATACAGAGATTTGAAATCTTCATCCAGAAGTATATGGATTTTTTTTAAAGAGAATATTACTTGAGTGATGGGAAAATTGGCTATATGTTTAATTGAGTGACAGCAAAGTTTAAATCAGAGCCTGATAACTTCACTCTGAATAGTATATTAATGACTTGACACTCATGTTAGTAAGATTATTCTGAACTACAAACTCATGTTTCTAGCATCTGGCATGCTTTACTGTTGCATGAGCAATGGTTATCTCCTTGCTAGTTTCCTAATCCCTCAGTATGAATAATTGAAACATTTTAGTACTGAAAATTCAATATTTCATCTCAGGCCAAAGTTAACATTTCACTTTAGTTTTAGGCAGAAATGCAGCAATACATAAAAGTAATGAGAGTGTATAAGTCCATGGATGTGCATCTCAGATTACTGCTGGAAGTATCTGAGTGAAGAAAACCTTGCTGTTTTGTGTGCTACCTTCTTAAATGGGTTCTTCTAATCTGCCACATTGTCTTTTAAGAATTTAAAAGAAAAAGGGGTGGGGAGGGAGATGCCAAATCTCTTTGGATTAAAGTATTCATAAATTTTATCTGACTTCATCTCAGAAATATCAGATTTCTTCATCTTCCTGAACTAAAACTGTGCTTGGATCCTTTCTGGATGAAAGGCTCAGGATTGCTCTCAGTGTAAGGGTTTCATCTGAAACCTCAAAGAAAAAGTCAAAAGCTGAAACACTGACACCGTGGCCACTTTCTCCCTTCCAACTGTACTTTTAATTCACAGTGACCCCTTAATATATAAGGAATGGCCAAAGGAAAAGCTCAAGTTGCGGGCATTGCTATTGAGAGAGATGGGAAACAGTTGGAGAGTGGGTATGTGTGAATTTCCAAAGAGCAGCATTACTTACACCAGGTGTAAGACAGGTGAGAGAGATGGAATGCCCTCGCTGTATTTCTGTGTATGCTGATCTGGGCTATGCCAAACCTAAGCAGTGTGCTACCAGGCAGCATATGCACATTGCTTCATGTTCCTCTACCTCTGTCTGGAGCTGAAATTAGCAGGTTTACAGCGAGTTCACTTTCTGGCTCCTTTCTCAGGTGAATGCCGATATTTCCATTTGTTTCAGTCTCATCCAACATGGTCAGGGGAGCAATGTAAGGGAATAAGTACTGGAAGGTGGTGTTCTTTTGGGGGATTCTTAACCAAGGAAAGAATGACTCCTTTCTATGTTCCCAAGCATGAAAATCAGAAACCACCCTGACACCTTTAGGGAATTACATAGTGATTAGGAGTGAACTTCTATTTTCTTTAATGAGACAGAAGGAAATTGTCCCTCTTTTTATCTTAAACATAGATTTCCACTCAGTGTAATACCAAATTTTGTTACCCAGCAGTGCCTCATATAGACCTAACAGTCAGTTTGTAATTGTTTTCTTCTGTCTGTGTGACTAATGACATCTACATGATAAGGGACTGTACTAAGGAGTAAATGAGAATATTAGGAGTTTGTATGTGTCAAGAGCTTTATACATAAAATGTGGACATTAAATTAGGCTTCATTCTTCCAGAAATGTATATCTTGGCCCTTGTTATACTTCATATATTTAATTAAAATGCTAATATATTTTGCAGCAGTTGTAAACCTATTTTAAAAGGAAGCAATTTCTTTTGGGGCCTTATTTGGCTTCTGAATTAAAAGATGTAGGGATGCAGAGATGATAATAATAATCAGGTCTGCTGGGAGAGTGGTCAGAGCCTATTGTTGTGAGTTCATTTAGACCGCCAGTACATTCAGAATAAAACATCTCCCCAAATTAAGGTTTCTTTTAACTGTGATCAAAACCAGAAGCATTTTCCTGATGCTTTTCCCTTGCTCACTTCTAACAGCTGCAGTCACAGAATTCTGCTCAAAGTTTCATGGCTACGTTAGCATGGGACTCTGGGACCCATTTCCTTTATCTCCTGTAGTGCTGTTGGAAACAGAGCTGTCTTTCCAAAGACACTGTGATTGGGATGACTTATGCTGACCAGTTCCAATTTTCTCTCCTTGTAAACTCCAGTTAGTGTTAAAAAAACAATTCAAAGGCAGATTGTAGGTACCACGCAGCTCCTCTGACCTTTAAATCAAATTCAGTATTTCACTCTGTAGTAGGCCAGGGAGCAAAACTTGACAGCTTAATAAAGTGGAAATTTTAGGCAATAAATCTAAGAATTCTTCCATCATTCATGAGAAAGGAGATCAAAGCTTTGTTGTATTCTTGAATAGCTCCCAAATAAGAGCTTCTGAAACTTGGCCAGAATCAAAACTTGCATTGTCAGAAGTTGATCTCCTGCACTAAATAATATATCAAGGAGCAGCCTGCTGCCTGCTTTAGCTCCAGGACAGCCCACATGGTGTGCAACAGTCATCTTGAATAAGACCAATTAATGCAGTGCCATGATCACATTATCAATGATGAGCTATTAATTTCAGTGCATGCCCATCAAGACAAAGCTCCCTTTCCCCAGAAACAGAAGATATAATGCAGAAATACATCTGATCAAATATCAAATTGGATCAAACAGTAGGTTAATGTTACTCCCCGTCTGTATGAAATGATGTTTCCCTGCTCTGAAATGGCAGTGAGAGGAGTTGCTGTCAGTCCGTGTCAGAAATATGACAGTGCAGAGATTTTTGAGAACAGCTGTGCTGGTTTTACTGACAAAGCAGTTTTCTAGAAATATCCTTTTCTGACAGCAATATGTGCCCACTGTTAAGGGCACTGTGAAGGTGTTTGTGGGGCTGACAATGGGAAGTGCTGCTTTGGAACAAAGGGTGCAACAAAAAAACAAAGAGAACAATTATAAATGTTTGAGACTCCATTGTAAAGGAGTAATACCATTTCAGGGCAGAAAAAATGACTTCAGGTGTGAAGTCACTAAATGGTAGAAGGTCTTTTTGGTTAAGGAGGAACAGGGATGGAGAAATACTTACCTATGTCTCTCATTAGGGGATTGAGGCCCAGAATTTAAGGTTTAACACACTTAAGCTGTTCATGGGGACAACTGAAGCAGTCAGTCCATGGAGATGTTTGGACTTCATGGTATTCTTTAAGGTTTTCAGAGCTCTGTTTGTTTTTAAACATCTACAATTGAAAAAGAAAATGAATAAAAAATAGAAAACAAAAAAGCACCTTTTTATTACAGAAAAATAAATTGTCTGTCAGCTCTCCCTGCATTTCTACACTATAATGCAAATAGGAGAAAAGGGCTTAAGTCCGCTCTGTTAGAGATTATTCGCAGAATAATAATAGATGAATTGGCTCCCAAAGTGAAGATAAATTATTTCAAATTGGTCCTATATTTAAATATGTAATGAGCTGATGTTTTGTCACGTCAGCTAATGAAACTGCTGGGGAAAATCTGAGGATGAAAAATAGACAATTAAGTGGTTTCTTTGAAAACAAAAGAGGGATTTGCATATCTCTTTATAATGATGAGTTTGCAGTTCTTTTCATCAAGTGTATGAACAAAGTGTCAATGGCAATCTGTAATATGTCTGAGATCCAGAGCACTTCAGGTTACAGGAATAAGAGTCCTTTGTGTTACTGCTGTCATCTGCAAAGACAGATGCCCCAGGCTGGGAAACAAGGAAAAGTAACAGATAACCACTTCCTTTCATGTTGCCAGAACTGTAATTCCATCAAATATTTGGCTTGTAAGAAAGGACTGAAGACAGGCATACAACCGATGCTGCTAAAGGCTCAGGATTCATTGCCTTGGGCGTTTGCAGTAATTGTAATATATTCCTACGCTTAAAGAAGGAGATACTGCAAGTGATGGGATTTTAATGGCTCCCATGGCATACTTCAGCACAGGCAGGTGTAAGACAAGGCAGAGGAAATGCTGCTCTGGGACAGACCCCTGGCTGGACCAATCTGCTGCACAACAAAGGCAGAAGCTGCAGGAGTTCTGTGAGACCAGGAGGGTGTGTTGGGGCAGATGGGCTGTAGTTTCTGTGAAATGACGGCTACAGCAGAGAGGAAGGTTTTAAGGAAATCGGGAGGAAAAAAATCTGCAGGGTTTTGCATGGTGCAGTAACACATCCAGATACTGCAGCACTGTCTGGGAAACTCAGTCAGGACCTGCACGTACCAGAGCAAAGCAGCAACAGATAGCTTTCAGAATTACAGTGCTGATGAAAAGAATCCCAGGATAAGATGATTGTGTACAGGTTGATGCAGCAGTTTGCCGTGGTGAACGCAGAAGGGACAAAGCAGGGGCAGCCCAGGTCACGTGCCCTGAACTGTTCACTTCTGCAGTTCGAGGAGGGATTTGCTGACATCATTGTGCCTTAGATATAGAAATCCACTGTCTTGCTGTCACAGCAGCATTAATACCTGGGATACATTTTCACACCAATGTACGGATGATGGATATTCTGTGTCTTCACCAGTTTGCCTTGCTAATCTTTCATGGTTTCCTAGGCAATGAAAAGGGAATGTACAATAGACCACAGATTTTCATTTAGTTTGTATTCAACAGTAATGAAAGTGTCTATATTGGCAATAAAAGAAATAATGTAGACTCAGAAAATAAATAAGATTCATAAAGAAGTCAGCCAATAGTGGTGGCCAGAACACATAATTTTCTATCTCGCATTAAAATGAAATAAAAACAAACAACCGCAAAACACAAAGCAAGCCTTCCCCAGACAGAATTCTTTCCAATTTTACAGGGGAAAAAATTGTTTCAAATTACTTCAGAAGGACATTTTTGGCTTTTGTTTTTCCCCTCTCCTTGGTGTCAGGTGCATCAACTATGTTTGACACCAATATTTTCTCAGAGAAACTATTGGTTTCTAAACAACCATCCTCACTGAAAATTCCATACTGTTTTCATCTTTTTTTGATCTTTTTTACTTTCTTGCAAAACTTCCAAGCACTACGACACTGACTGCATTTGAAGGGCCATTTTAAACATTAGGGTTACAGGATGTAGTCAGATCTACGCCCTTCAGGTCTATGGAGAAAACAAAAAGATAGATTACCAAAAGTGAGATCTCCAAAAGTCATTCAGTACACTGCTGATATCACTGGGCCTTCTGCTGAACAACTTAGCCATTTCCAACACAGCTTGATAGCCAAGGCTTTAGAAAAGGAGAAATAGAAGTAATCTCAGTAGTTTGATCCTCATTGTGTGTTTCATGTAAGAGTTTGTATGAAATTCCTGCTACGTTTGCCCAAAGTAATGTGCTTCCAAGCAGACTTTTGGTTCTTACTGTTCTAGGATCTACATGCTGTGATGGACAAATATTGGCTGCTAGCGGAGTAGGAATTTCATTCCCACTGAAACTGAGAATTAGGAGTTGGACTCAATGATCTTGAAGGTCTCTTCCAACTCGGGTTATTCTAGGAAATGCCCTGGATGCCAGACCCTGCTCCTTCTGAAAACCCACTAATTAGAGTACCTAACAGGTGACAGTTCAGAAAGTACAGCTTCTGCTTTAACTGCTGAGAAACTGAATCATTCACAGGTTAACCACCCCTGCAGGCTCTGCAGATACACACGGGTCTTGGCAATGCACCATGGTCCTCCAATTAAACACGAAACTAAATCTTCATGCAACTATTTTAGTAAAATTGGGGTTGGAATTGGTTGGAGGGTTTTTTGGGTTTGCTTTGTTTTGCAAAAGTACCATCATTTAACTTTCAAAAGTACCATCAATATTTGTTCTTGGTAGGTTGTTTTATGCCTGAGGCCTTTAGTCTTTAACAACAGTGCTCAGGGAATACAGCAACCAGCAAACGGATGGGCTTTCTTTTTCTAGATGTGATGTATCATCTCTGATTTTGCAAAATATAATATGTGAGACTGTGTCACAGTCGGCGTTTCTGAGTGCATTTGAGAAATGCCTGATACCAGAGTGTAAACTGCTGTAAGCTGACAGAAGCTAAGGATATTTCATGTTTATTTCCAAAATTATTGCTCTAGGCTGACACTTTAAAAATAAAAATAAAAAGCCAGCTGCGTAGAATGGCTGTTTCATGTGTTATAGTGTGAAAAGATCTGGTTATTTCTCTGACTCTTCTGGTAAAGTCTTGCATATTCACAGCAGGTAAGATTTATTGGACTGGTAATTATTTTAATGTGCCAAACTGTCTGATCTATACGAAGAGTCACAGATGTCAAGGCTCACAGCTAAGTCTTGTCCTTCACATCCTTTGCCCAGTGTCACACAGAGAGCAAATGGAACGCTTGGGGAGAGAGTGCAATGCAGCCCTGGATATCATTGTCCCTGCCTGGAAAAGGAAGCATTGCAGACTTCTCTGAGGTCTCCTGGATGAAATGATTAAGCTGCAAGCAATAAGAAGTGACCCCTTGTATCTTTTGCTATGCCAGCTTCCCAGGGAGTGCGGTCCTTGACTCTGAGCCCACTCCTTGCTCTGTGCAGGCCATGATCTTCAGCTGATTTGCTGTCAGTGCTGCAGAGAGGAGGCTCCATCCCGCTGCTAAAGGTACCTTTTGGTGTGAAACTCCTTTCCCTGTAAAAATGCACACGCATCAGAAAGGGGAACGAGAGGGTAGTGGGGTAATACTGTCAAGAATTTTCCTTCTACAGTCAATTGTGAGCCAGGTAGTCTATCAACTTTTACTGATCAGTGGGAAACTCCAGGTGAGTGCACAGCTGACAATGCCTGGTGCTGGCAAGTCAGGTAGAGGAGCCCCAGCCATCTGGATGGGCTGTGGATGAGAATCTCCCCAGCTTCAGAGGCAGTTTCCCATAGAACCATCTCTGCAGGGCCTTCTGCAACTGCTGGCAGAGATTCAGACTGTGAGTGTGCAGAAGACACTCCCGCACCTGCCATGCCGAACCATCCAGCTCTCAGCAACAAACAACAACTCTGGCAAAAGGAATTTGAAACCAGTGTCTGAAACAGATTAGCACAGAGTAGCTTAATAAAAAGCAGAACATATATGTTTTTGCTGCTGACGTTTGCTAAAGGATTGTTCTGCTCTCTGATGGTTTTAAAAGCAGAAATAGAAAAGCTCATTCTGCCAAAAATGCTTCAATGTTGTACTGAGCTGAATAACTACTACAAATTCCTTCACTGTATGTTATGCCTTTAAATCTCTCGAGAGTCCTCTGGCTTCCAGGTAGACATCCATTTTGTATTCAAGGCACTACAGTCCCTTGCAGATATGTAAAACACAGTTTCCTTGAGGATATTTTCTCTCACTTTTAGCCCAGCTCCCTGAGGAAAATTTAGGAGTGGGTGAGAAGTTTACATGCCTACATCTGTCCTTCCACGTTCTCTGAGAGCTGCCATTGTTCAATTTCAGTTTTCTTAGGCAAAAAATGTGAGTGAGAAAAGTGGTGGTGGGAGTTATGGGTTATTAAACACCAGAGAATCTACAGCAGCCAGCAGCATTATAAACACTTCGATATTGAAAAAGTTTTACCACATATATATATGTTCCTGAGCTCCAGAAATTCACTTGTGACCTGAGAGAAAACTGCTTTCAAACTCTCAGCACAGCAGGAGATGCACCTGAGGCCATGCATGGCCCCTAACTGGAGAGTTGACTGGGGACTGTTCAAAGCTGGGGGCACTGGAGGAAAGAAATAGGCTGGTGGATTGCTTCAGTCCTCAGCATTCAGATATCACCATCGATAGAGACTATGAGAGGCCAGGTAAAGCCAGGCTGCTCAGAACTCTGTGACTGTGGCAGTGCCAGGCTCCAGGGGCCTCTCTCTGCTGGAAAATATTGCAGGAGATCAATATATATCAGCAGGGCTAACTCAGGAGACGGTAGCTACCTGCAGAAACTGGCAGATGCAGATGACAGCAATCCTTGGTAGAATTCAGGCAGAGTTATTTAATCAGGCAATACAAATCCATAGGAATCAAAATTTATTAGTTCTAGCACTCATCAAGCTGCCCATTTTTCCCTCATTTTCTCACACTCAGACTGGATTTAAGAGGCTGCTTCTCACAAAGGGAAGAACACAGACCTCCTATTCCAGATTTATAGCGCATTCCAAATTCTTTGAAGCTAGAATTTTGTTTGGCTTCTATAAAATCTATGTGCAGGTCCATGGCATATTTCTCTGCTTATTCTCTCACCAGGCAGTAATTATTTCAAACAGGTTTCCTCACTACCCAGTCAGAGCAAGCTCTGATTCTGTGCTAGCATTGAGGAAGATGAAATCTGGAGGGTTCTTTTTCATATGTTTCATATGAGTCACATTTCTTTAGTAATACCTACAGGTGAATGCACTTGATGGTGTCCAAACTGCAGCCCACTGGCTCCTCGTGGCAGTCCTGCATTATGGCATCTCCCAGCCAGGGTGCAGAGAAGGAACAGGGTTCAGTGCAGCCCTTCATTTTCCTTGGGAGAAAACCAAAGAGTTGGGGAGCTGCAGTGCCCATCAATGCTGCTCAGCACCTGGTGAATGTGCAGGCACGTGCCCTCTGATAACCACCTCAGCTGTGTGGAGCACTGACGGCTGTTGCCAAAATAAATAGCTATTAGGAATCATTATAAAATTTGTTAGGAAGAAAATTAATTACAAATTGTTTTTTGCTGTTGCTTTTCCCTAAAGAAACAGACTAATAAGTCAGTTCCTAAGGTGTCTGGTTGAGGAGGGGAAAGGTTGGTTTTCTCCTTTTATTCCTTCTGCTCTCACAGGTCTCACCTCACCTGCTGTTCCTATTTCTTTTCCTGGTTTCTTTCACTGCCTTTCTCCCAGGGCAACAATTCATGATTATTGACAGCTTGTAAGATAAAAACTCAACAGTCTCTCTTGGTACTTCCCCCCTCCTCTACCAGCTTCTTCAGTAGTAGTGTTTTCTATCATGAAAATACCACTTCCTCATTATGTGTCTGCAAGGAGTTTCATTTATCAGAGAGCCAATTGGAACTGAGTGCATGGGAGCACATAAGGGGATTTAAAACATGAAAGGTGCAGAGTGATGTTCCACAGGGCTCTACCCAACCCCACTGAATCAGCACTCACGTTGGCCTCCCTGCACTCACCTGGACAGCTTCAGCCTCTGGAGTAAAGACATATGAGCAAATATCTGAACCACTCCGTGAGGATGATGGACTACAAACTGGCTTGCACCAGTAATGGAGCACCTGGTAGGAAGGCAGGGCTGACCACCAAGGAGCTCAGGTGTAAGCAATGCATCTGAGTGACTGGAGCCAGGATCCACCCCTTCCCAGCCCTCATTTAAGGGCTGGCAGTGAAGGCAAGTGTATCTCACTGGTGATTCCTGTGTACCTAAGGCCTTCTGAAGGTGAGCAACTTATTTTCTTTGTTTTTATGCTTATGGCTGTTGTGTTTGAGCATGTTTTCACTTGCTGCAGCCAAGGACCTTACTGCTTTGCTATAACGTTGTCATCATGTTACAGGGCAGTATGTGCATGCAAAAGCACTGCCTGGTTTGGTGCTCGTCCAGCTTGGGGTAAGACAGTGGGGAAATCCTATGATCTAGCAAAGCTATAAATCATAGCTCTTAGGTTGGAGGGAAGTCCCTTTTTATCCAGCAAACCATGAATGTGCACTTAGCACCCCCTGAATGTAGCGGGAGTTGAGCATATTCCTAATCACATTAGGAATTAGATCTTTTTTAAAACCAGGAAATTAATTAATGGGGAAAAAAGTCAGTACAGCTTTTACTTCCTCAGTTTTGGACCTAAAGAGACTGTTTTCCCAGCAAAGCAAACTTGGTTTCTGGTGGGTGAGAGCACTGTGAATGTGGGGCTCCTGCATATTTCCAGCTACAGCACAGAAGCACAACCAGAGGCCGGTTCCTCAGACCTACAGAATCACAGCTGAGGAGGTTTCCAGGTCAGTGTGAAAGTTTTTGTGCTAACTTTTTCTAAAGTGGAAAAGCTCTGTTTTTGCTGAGTGAAACCCTACCTGATTTAGCAAAGGCAAAAGCTGCTGGAGCTCTCGATCCTGTTCTGGGTGTTATGATGCTGGGCCCATTCTCAGTTCTGTCTATTAACTGGTGGAAACTGGTGGAGAAAATAATTTCAGGGTGATTTGTTGAGTCTTTTAAAACTTGATACTGTAAATAACACCTCTGAAGTAAGTCAATAGCTTTGCTCTTCAATAAAGTATCTATTCAGCATGGATAAGGGCACAGGAGCCCATCTCAAGCTGCTGGAAAAAGGCTGTTCCTTGCAGTATTTGTATCCAGTGTGTAATTTGAAAAATGCCAGCATTTGGACAATACCACAGGAGTACAAATTCTTCACTAGACTTGTTATGATCACCTAGAATTGCGAGAAGTAGCTTTCATGTGGTCAAAATTGTATTTCCTGTTGACTGGCTGCTTTTTTCTCTGTAGCTGAGAAAGTGAAAATGAAGTCAGTCGCATGTCCCACTGACTTAGGGCAGCTTCTTGCTAATTTTAAGAGAAGGACCTTTCCTTTGCTTCTGTATGTATAATCATTGCTGAGCTGCAAAAAATTCTTCAGCAAAGTGATGGCTCATATCTGAACCAGAAAAGCAGTTACTACCTCAGATTGTTTGGCATTGGCTGCAACCATTCAAGCCAGAAATGAAGAACGATTAGAAGTATCTCATTAAAGTTATATTCTGTATTTGGAATCACTGTATTAGTATATAATTTTAGACTAATTTATGAGGAAGGCACAATGCACTGCTGTCTACCAGCAAAAAAAGAAAGATGGCAATCCCATAGTTTGGAAAGTATATGAACCAGTCTAAACTCCTCATAATTAAAGTAGGTAATAAAGCTGTATTTTAACAGAAGGAACTAATGGTGGGTGATGTTTTTTACAGGTGTTCTACAGGTGTGTTCTCCATATCATCCCCAGTACTACCCTTCTCACCTAGGGCAGCTCTATGGTCATGTAACAGACCTCTCTGAAACCTTTGCTGGTACTTCAGGAGATGAGCACTCTGCTGTGCTGCACTGAAATAGCTCAACCACAGTGTATTTGTAAGTTCATAACAGACTCCAACAAATTAATACATTTTCTAGTGCAAGCATTGCATTGACCAGGTCATCCCATAGAACTGAAGAGGTATGTGGGAGCCTCAGCAGCATCTCTGTGACACATCTGGATGTGCAGAAAGGCATGGGGCACTTCTTCAGAGCTGGGTGCAGTGAAGGGGCACCTGGGCAGCACTGTGGGGCTGGCACTTGGGGTCTGATCTGTGTTGGGTTCTGTGGTACACACAACTGGTTTTCCTATATCTGTACCAGCTGCAGACTGCTGTGAGGCAGTGTCAGCAAAAAGTCACTCAATTTAAAAGGTACTCACAACTAACCCCCTCCCACACACACACACTCTGATCTGCTCTGATTTTCTTTGTGAATGCATGTATTACTCCTTTCTCCCATAAGGCGCAATTCATGTCATTTTCTAAATTGTCCAAAGCTATTACCACAGACAGCAAAAAATCAGAGTCCTCAGGAATTCCTGTGTTTCTCCTCCTCCCCTTCCCCTCAGTGAGCTCAGATGAAATTGACTCCTTCACAGTATGAGAGAGAGAGGAGACTAAACGTAACCACAGGAAAGTCCTTACACAACTTGAGTCTCACAGGAGGGCCCTCTGTGGGCTCAAGTAAATGGTGAGGTCCTTTTCTGCACACTGATGGCACCATGTTACCCACTGGAGAATCATCTGCACCACGAGAAGGTGATGTTTATCCCACAGGAATCTCTGCTGGCTTTGGCACAGCTGCCAGGTGGGCTGTTTTGTGTGCTGCGAGATGCAGATGTGTATTTCCTTTCTAGAAGTGAACTGACACATCCTGAAGCAGAGCAGGCTGTCCTGGTGCTGCTGAAGTCAGTGAAGCTTCAACAGTTTGTACCAGCTGTGCAGTGCAGGATACTGAGAACATTTGTTCCATCTCTGCCTCTGGTCCGGGATTTCACTCTGCCCGGCTGGGTTAGAAGAGGTGGGGACCTCAGGTGAGGACAAACTCTGATTTTTATTATGTGTGGTTTTTCATTAAGATCAGTGGTTATAAGAATGGGGAAAGCTATTAAAATATCCAGAGGTTCATTATTTGTCAACCTGTTTGCATGCAAAAGGAAAGGATAAGGTCTGCTCTGTCAGTAGGTGTTACATTAGAAATTCTTGGAAACTAGCACGTAAGATGGTACTATTGATCTCAGATCAAATGGTTTTCATTATCAGATTACAAGTGAAATTTGCAAATGAAAAAATGTGCTTAAACAACAGGAAAATGTATGTAGCAATTGCCGTACAATGAGGGAGTTCGATAGCAGATAATTGCATACAAAGAAAGTACCTTAATGCTAACTGCCTACTTTAAAAAATATCAGTATTGAGTTTACAATTAAGTTATAATTAATATCAAACATGAAGTAATGGTTATTCTCAGAGAAAGGTGCACATTTACCCTCGTGGTTCCCCAGCTGCTCTCTGTGACTTGTACTTAAGGGCAATTGTGCCCCTTGTTGTGCATGGAGGATTGAATGCCTCTCATCTTGTTTTGTAGTGTTTATATAAAATATTGTCTATATTTCTGCTGGGCTGTCACTCGTAAGTATGGACACAGAGCAAACAAAGGGAAAACATCTGTTCTCTTCACATGTGCTAGGAGTCAATGACTGTTGTTTAGGTAAAGCAAGTTCAGATATCCCACTGATGACAAATGGCAAGACTGCTGGAGTGACACAGCCTGGCAAATGTCAAAACGTGTCTATTTAATTCTAAAGAAATATCAGCTGTTGGTATTGGCACAGATTTCCAGCAGTATCACTGTTTTGTTGGTAACAAATGGGTGGGCAGTGCTGTTCCCATTGGAGGTGGGAGGGTGCTGTGTTTGGTGTTAAGGAAGATGCATCAGAGGGGAAAGATGGCACATCTGGCACTGGCTCCCATGCAGAGCCAAATTCCAGCTGACTCTGAACCAGGACCAGAAGGAAAAATCCTCATTCGTTTTTCCTTGCCTTCTGATGAAAGGCTCAGACAGCATCTGCACCTGACCTACACTGCTCAG